>VDFB02005837.1:0-48334 GCA_007258455.2 Sequoia sempervirens | reverse complement strand
GAATGGAAAATATAGCAAGTATACAAATTTTGAAGAGTTCAAAAAAAATCTTAAAAATTGCTAAATATTTTTTTGATTATGGTCTTTGTGGCACAAAAACCTTGAAAAGTTGCGTTAAATAGTTTATGCTTCTTGAAAATTTGCCCTTATCGCTCAAAGTTTTGTAGCCAATAAAATTGAGGAAAATTATTTTTTGAAATTTGAAAAGTTAAAAATCTTGCATTTTACATTAAGAAAGTTAATAAAAAGGGATTTGATTCATCTCATAATTATGTATGTAATGGGGAAGTTTTATAATTGAGTTAAAAATAAATACTCTCTTATGGGTGCATGCATTTTGAAGAATTGAAATAGGGGGTAAATGAAAGATAAAGATAAGCATTGTGTTTTTATAGTAATTTTGAGAGAAGTGAGGATATAAGTTAAGAGAGATTGAAGATTTTTCATTTTTTCTTGGAGGCTTTGAGAAATTGGTCAATTTAGAATATGTTGATAATATTTTCTATAAAAAAAAATCAAAGGAATGTAGGGTGAGTGCAGGATCATGATGGGTCAAATTATGCCTCTAAGTGGCAATGAAAATAGAGAAAAACAAACTTAAGAAACTTCACATAAAAAAAAAACATGTGTTTGTTTGACCAACCTAAGTATGAGAAATTCATTTTTTTTGAATTTTTCAATATAAGTAGAGGAGACATGCCCGAATGTGATGCATATTTTTTGTAATTGTTTTGCAAGTAAATAATTAGTTATGAATTTTTTAGTAGGAATTATTTAAAATATTAAAAACTATTTGTCGGACCACCCTAACTTGGTAAAAAAATTATGGAATTCTATTTTGTTCAACATATAGTTTGTGAAGCATAGAGTGCGACACATCTTTCAAATTCAAAAAATGTGTAACCGTTTAAAATTTATAGATGTTTTTGAATCAACCTATCAATCAAGATTTTACACATAGTGCATGTAGAAAATTAATAAAAATCATATATTAAATTCAAAATAAAGCATATCTTATATTAGTAGAATGCTGACAATTTATGAAATAAACCATTTTTGTTTCATCAAATTTGGATTAAAAAAAGTCATCGGCATGAAAGGTGAAGTCCAAAAAATTATTGGAAACTCTAAACACGTTGGGGCAATTGACTTTTTAGGTTTGACACCTGTAAGCCAAATCCCAAAGCATTCCCAAGGCAATAATTGAGGCAAAAAATTTTTTAAAAAAGGATATTCATTAATAACAAACATCTGATAAGAATGGATATTTGCTTTTTAAAATTAAAAAAATGAATATTCATTTTTTAGAAGTTAAGAAATGGATATCTATTTCTTGAATTTTTTTGATTGACTATAGATTGAAATTTAACATATGTTAACTATAATATTAATATTAATATAAATAATTATATATTTAAAATATTAATATGTATAATATAATATATGATAAATTAATATATACTAGCTAGCATATATTAATATATTTTTTTGATCGGTAAATCGCTACTTGTGGGGCAACATCCATAAAGTGAAAAAAATAAAAATATGGACAACTTCAAACCCAATATTGGGGAGTACAGAAAGCCTGCTTTAGACCAATGAATGGGGAGCACAAAAAGGAAACACCTAACCAAATTTACCCTTGCCTACAGACTTATTAGTTGCCCTCCTTTTCTTTGGAGTGGGATTAGAGGTGCATATTGAATTTCATCTCCTTCTTCCTTTTCCTTTGCACCTTCGTCTAATTTTCCTCTGACGAACCACCACCCATGTCCTCTACTTTTACCTTTGATTATTTGGCTTCCCTCTAGAGACATTATTTCTAAGTTTCCATCCTTGACACTGTTGATGATGTTTTCTGCATAGCAACAACTCAAACAGAATATAAAATCCTATCTCTCTTGAAAGGTAAATCTCTATTAGCAAGCCTCAAGAGATAACCCCAAGGTCTCTAATGTCAGGTCTTGGCAGTGCACAAACAACTCAATGATAATGTGAAAATGCTGGTAATCACAATGTGACCTTACTACAAGCAAAATACCGAATCTCAATTTATCAGATCTAACAATATGATGATACTTCAATCCTAAATTTAACCCAATAATCAAAGAAATAACAAAAGATAAGAGTTCCAAAGAGATTTCTAAATTTAATATTAAACCTAAGATTAACAATGCAAATGACCAATACTCGAAATGGACCAATCCCTCAAAACTGATTTCTACTTAACCCAGATAAATCTGCAATCTTATAGAAACAGTGCAATCTTCTAAGGTGTTAAAATTTTCAAATCATGAACATTCATTCAAACAACCCTATTGCAATTGAAATGAATAAACCCTCACAATCAAACTTAAGCACAATGAATATAAAATTCCAGGCTAACTTTGCAAAGCAACTAATAATCAGTTGGTTGCGAAAAGTATGGACCAGGGATTGTTGCAACACTTCAAATATCAAATCATGAACACTATTAAATCAAATATAATCTAAATACTATCTTCCTCAAAGCAATTCTAAAGGTAGAATAACAAGAACCATTCAAGATAAGAAGAAACACAAATATGGCACCAAATCACAATGTCATTACTTGCATCAAATTATCCACTATAGCAACAATTCCAGCTTTCTGTTACAATATTTGCTTGAGATCAACTACTTGCTAACTTTTTCTCTACTTAATTCGCTTCTAACTATCTCTCTATGTGTCTATGTCTAAAACTTCTTAACCCTTACAAATGAGGCAAAATTCCATATTTATAGAACCCCCCAAACATGTCGACCTAGATAAGATTTTACAATAATAATAAGGCACAACAAGTCAGCCAAGAGAAATTAAAAATGAAATAAAATATGCATTAAATGCATGAACTTCATCTAGGTCAGCCTGGGGTCCCCAATGCAACTTGGACCAATGCATGGAAAAATAATAGGGGAGCACAAATCTTGATGTAGCTAATCATTAACTGCCTTCCCCTTTGTCCTAATTCCAATCTAGCATTTCATGAACCTTCAAAAGCACCCTATCTGAGTCAGCCATAGGTGGTAAAGGAAAAACCCTAAGTCGTCTCTCAATTGCAATTTCTTCCCTTAACTGTTTTACTGACTTATCCCAATCCACCTTATAAGTTAGGTATTTTTTGATGACAACAATGTATGTGGCTGCATCATCCAACTGGTGCTCAGAAATAGAATCATCATTAACTAGGGCATAAAAATCATGCCACCATTTCCTCAACTGTTCCAAACTCAAATACTTGGGAGCAATCTTCCTTCTCCCTGTCATAATCTCAAAAAAGGCAATGGAGCCATTGTACACACCAGCTAGGGTATCATCAATCTGCCTCCTCTATTTGTAAATCTTCTTCAACACCTTATGCCTGATTTTCAATGCTTCAAACCACTCCCAAGGCTCAGCAGCTCCAGAGGAAGGAATAATTTTATCACTTACTCACTTATCCCTAGTGTACTCCATGATAGTTCTAGTTTTCTGCAGCATGAGATCTGTATCTTCCTTGTCCTGAGCCAACACGTCCTTCAACCAATCAACTGCCCTTACAACATCCTTCCCTGTTGAAAAAATATCCTTGATAGCTTCATTACCTTTGGTCCGCACCCCTTGTAGCCAATTTGCAGTGGCAAGAGTGGAAGCTTTCATCTTTTCCAGCCTAGTGATAGTTTCCTGAGGTAAAGGATTTGTAGCAGAAACTTAAGGATTAATAGATTGCAGGGGTTTCATCAAATCTTCCAAGCATTTCCTTAGATTCTCATTTTCCTTCTTTAGCTCCTGCTTGGTCTTTATTTCTTTCCTCAGTTTTCCCAAGATGACTGCACTTGAACCCTCATAATCTTCAATATCTTGCTCAATGGATGTAGGCCCCAGATTGAAAGTTTGAACATTGTAATCTTTTCCAGCCACATCATCTATGTTTTTATTTGGAGCGGGAGTGGCAATGTGAACAAATCTGTTATGAGCTTCATCTCTTTCAATCCTTGATATTACCCTAGCCTTCTTCTTACCTTTATCTTTTCCAATCTTGGCTAGTAGCTCATCCCAATTGGGTGGACTATCTTCCACAACAACCTATTTTCTCTTTATCTCCTTATCCAACCAACCAGGGATAGTGGATTCTAATTGCACTTCAGTCTGTTTTTCCTCTTCCCGTTGCTCTTTGGGTGCCTCCTCACTCGAACCCTGCTTCTCATGAATCTCATTTGTCCGGCTCTCTTTTCCTTTAGCCTGTTCCTCTTTATGTTTAGGGGATGAAATATTCTCAGCCTCTTCTTCTCTTGGAGGGGATTTCCTCTTCATTCATAACTGGTGACTCTGCATAAGCAACCAAGGGAGATTGCATTACCTTTTAAACTTCTACTTTTGCACTGTATAGGTCACCTTCATGGAATTCCTCTCCTTCAGTGTTTGGATGATCTTCAACATTTTCTGACTCACCTAGTTTTCTTTGGGCTTCATGAGCGGAAGGCACATCATCATGCGACACATCATGAGAAGTGACCAGAGGAAGATCTGCTTTAGGCACACTATCCTTAGGAGAAGGAGTCCTAGACCTCCTTGTATACACCTTGGCCTTCTCCTTCGAGCTTTCAACATTCACCACCGGTGGGGTAACTTCTTCCTCTCCTACCTTGGAACTTTCCTTCTCTGATAATTTTAAGACTCTTCTCCTTTTAGGCACAGGAGCACCAACCTCAGGATTCTATTTTTCAGTCTCCTCCTTGCCATATTTCTTAGTCCTTGTCCTCTTCTTAGCCATTGGCTTTCTTTGCTTTTCAGTCTCCTGGACTTCCTCCGTCAAAACACTCTTAATTTTAATTTTGAAAGGAGAATCCACCTTGCCCTTACCTTTAGGATCCTCTTGCTCAGTTGATTCCTCGGAAGTGGAGTAAGGGTCCATATCTCCCATCAGACTGTAGGTACATTTTACTCCCTCATTCTCCAACTCCCATAGCTTGTGCTTTAGCCACATCATGGTAAACTTGATAACTGGATCCATTAGCTATTTCAATTCTATTTTTTTTTCTTCTAACCAATCCACATCACCAATTGGCTTATCCTTCACTACCTCATAGGCATGACCTTGAATCAAGTTCCCATCATCTTCCAATTGATCAGGAATCGCCTTTACATTGTACAATCGAAATGACTCAACTGGGAGCCAGGATAATTTCTTTTTCCTTACATCATATTCATCACTGCAATAGGCCCAGTAGTCTTCCAAATCAACCTTATGGCTATATTCCCTACTGGCCTTCTTTTGGGCTTCTCTTGTGATGTCAAACCTTGATCTCTTGGAGTGAAAAGAAAAACCAAGGGTACTCATTTCATCTTCTGAAGCCTGGGTAGAAATGATCAAAGGACATGCCTCCCTGGTGCTAATCCTCAAGGGGAAGTCTCCACCAAAACCATTCTTATGTTTGTCTCTCTTGACAATGGCATCAAAGTCACAAATCTGCGTAGTTACTTCCAACAGTATGATATGATAAGTGGGATATCTTGGAAGTCTGTATGGGGCCCTCTGGAAGCCATCAATCTGAATGTAGGAGAAAGTTGAGAACTGAATAAACCATGCCCCATATTTCTTGATGAGCTCTTTTGCTTGGTCTGAAATCCTCGTGTGCTCTGCTCCTTGAAGCATTCTAGTGATGTGCATGTTGAATGCATCATTCACCCTCCTATAACTCGAGCTTCCTTGGTGCAATTGAGGAAAAACCTCATAAATAACATCCTATCTAAAGATTCCCCTTGTGCTCAATCCTTTGTAGGGGTGGAATCTTGCAAGTGCGTAGACCAAATATGAGGTCATTGTGAAGGTCTTTGTCTGCAACACATTAGATAGTTGTTCATGAATCAATCTACTAATTATACCAACCCAATGATAGTCAATTAGCTCTTGTTCCATCCTCACAATAATGTGGCACATCCAATTCTCAAATACACCTGCATTTCTCAATCCAACCACCTTGCTGAGCAAGGTGATGGCATCATAGTACTTGAATTTTGCTCTAAATAACTGTTTGGGAAGCTTGGAGTAGTGAGACTTGGGCTTCTCCAGCTAGGAATTGATAAGCTATTGTGACTTCATAGTCTGTTCATCGTAGAACTCCTGAGCTACTTTCATGTTGAATGCCACCACATTATATTTGTCTGGCATATCAAAAGTTTGGGCAATGGAAACAGGGTTGAGATTCGCCACAACTCTCCCTTGAGGACCAATAATTCTTTGTGTATCCTGATCATAGTTCTTAGCGCACTCGAGGACAAGGTCATAGCACTGCACCATAGAAGGGAAACCAGCTACATGTGATAACCCTGATTCCTTCTTCTAGCCACCAAAGGAAGATCCTTTGCTACCATTCTTTCTTTAAACTCATCGTAATCCCACAACCCAACATTGGTATCAGTTACCTCAGACCAGACATAAGTGATTTTACTCTCAAGGATCTTACTCTTGATGTCCATCTTAATCTTTTCTGCATCAGATATTGAGGATCCCTCCACTGTTCTTCAAGATTCAGCCTGCACTCAACACAAAAATCATAGTAAAAACCACAAGAAAGCAATGTTAAACCATCAAAACACTGTTAGAATAAACCTCATACAATCAAGGTGTTATTAGAACTCATATAAAATGATCTTGATAAACTTTAGGTTTCAGGACCACCCGCAGAATTTGAGCCAGAGAGGAATTTTGAGAAATTCTGGGCCAGACGAATTCCAACGAAATAATCATGAACACACCTAACAATTAAATCCAATCATTATCAATCAATAAACCACATAGGATATCATAAGATAGCATGAATTAACCTTAAAATGCATTAAAAAATCACTAGCACATCACGCTATTCCATATTTCCTTACATTTCACCAAATTTTAGGAAAATCCACCAGAGACGGATTTCCACTAAGGGGAAGATACTTCATAAACTTTGAAAAATCTAGGCGGCATAGGACTTCGGGAAAATTCGGAGTCGAAGAAAATCCGTGGATAAGGCAAAACTCCGAAAGCAAGTAGATTCCGGGAACTCAAAGGAAATTGGGAAAACAAAGGAGATCAAGAAAATCCAGGGTCAACGGAAATCTGTGGAAAATATGAAACTCCGAAAGTGATAGCGGATTCTAGAAAAGTAGAGGAAATCAGGAAAATCCGCCAGAGACGGATTGTCCCGAGGGAACAAAAAATCCCGAACTAAGGACAAAACATGAGTTCGCTCAAACACCAGATCAATCATGAATTTCAAAGATTTAAGCTTAGGGAAAGTTTAATATGAGCCTTCTATGGATTCTCCTAGCACTCTAAGCCAATTTGAGAGCATACTAAAGATAAATGACAATGCCCTAAGTTCCAAACCCCATACATCCACCATTATCGCACAGGCCAGCTCAAAACTTAAACATTTTGACTGCTGATTACTTACTAGGGGAAAATCACGATTCTCAAGCAAGCTCACCAAAATCAAATAAACAAAAAAACTCAAAAATTACTTGGGAGACCATAAATTAATCAATGCTACGCGACCTTAGCCATGAAGCGATCAAATATTCAGGAATTCAAGCCCCAAAAGCTTTATAACATAGAAATACTATTCATAATCCTCAATTCAAAGTAAGGCAATCAAAAACATACCATTGTGAAATGGAAATCGATCTCAGAAATAGTAAATGCGAAATTCAATGGCGTCCACAAAGAACAGGGGCAGGAATGCATAAGAAATTGCCACTCGAATCCACAATTCACAAACCAAACACCTCAAATCCAAATCCAACACTTCACACGAATGCACTCTGCAGCTCAATCAATGGAAAACAATAGCATAATGGCATAAAAGACCTCAAAAAGTGGTTAAATATGTCGTTCAAAGCTTGTACAAAGACATTAATGTCGCCGAAAAGACAGCCAGGAAAAAAAACCAGGAACCCGACAATAGGATGGAATCCGGAAAAATCCGGCCCATGCGGAATTCTGCGAAGACTGAAAATCTCTGAATTAGAGTGCATAGGCGGAGTTCGAGCAGGATTCGGGAAAATCCAGACGGGGTGGAAAATCCTGAACTTCAGTGAAAACCCGAACTTAGCCCAAAACTTAAAATTTTCAATGAATAACTTAGGGGAATCACCAAGGCCATCAAAATGAACATTTAAGCACATGCCAAAATAAGACAAAACCTCAAAATGAAAGGGCCAAGACACCAAAACCAAAGTGAAAGAGGGTCCCTTCCTTCAGCAGGGCGTGTGTGCGAAAACTGCACAATAGACATTGTGATGACCTTCATGAGGAGAAGCTGTTGAGGCCTCTGAATCAAAATGTTTCCCTTTTTGGTCCTAGCTTCTTTTCTTTGAGGTAGTGGTGGGGGTTTTGTTGGGTGAAGGAGCATCACCGGCAAAATTCACTGCTACATTGTCAACAACTTTTGGTGGCTCATCAACCTCACCATCTAAACCATCCTTTTCCACTGAGTAACGTTGGGGGGTGGCATATTTCCACCAAGTAGATTGGTTTCCATACCATCATTTTGAGCAGTGTGCAACCATATGACCAGTGGTGAAATGTCGACAACGACAAAAAGGTAGTCCTTCATAATTGAGCAATGGATTCCATTCCATCCTTGCAATTTTTAGAAGGATATTCATAGGGAGATCTTTGGTTGCGTTTATCTCCACTAATATGTGAGCATAGGTGGTGTGTAAAAAAAATGAGGAGCCATCATCCACCTCCAAAAAATTCCCCAACGAACTACCAATGGCTTCAAAGCATGAATCACAACAAAACTATAGAGGTAGATTTGACAACCTTACCCAGACTGGAACCAAGTTGAAGGATTTTGTGAGAGGGTTGAAGGAAGGGTGCCAGGGTTTCAATATTAATAAATGTTGCTCCTTCCAAATCCATTGATATTCATATAGAATTGTATTACGATCCTTCACATTATCGAAAACCACCATGAAGAACCCCCTTGCGATGGGGTAGATCTCTACATCCCCCTCCAATATAGGTTTCCAAAATTCTGCAATCCAATCATGCAGCTCTGCAAGGATTGGCCAAAACCCCTGGAATGTACCAACCAACCCCTATCCTAAAAAATAAGATATATTTTCAGCCACTTCATCAGCAATCTCCTCGACGAAAGAAATCGTTGGGGTAGAGGTTGTGCACAGGAGAGCCCTAGGACCCTTCCACTCACCACGATTAGTCACCTCCACCCCCCATCTCCCCTCCCAACCATTGCTCATCCCCCATTTCTTTTGTGGAGAATGAGGCTGAGCATTTCTATCATCAACTTATCTCCAAAACCTTGGTGAAGACGTATGCTAACCATTAGGGTCTAAGGCTAGTTGATGTTGTTGCTTATCTTGCAACACTCGACGATTGAGGGTATTGTCACCACCCATTGTTTGGGCCAAAGAATGTTTTCGTAGAAGCACCGAAGGATGCCCTAGTTTCGCCAGTCGATGGAAAATTCACCGCTTCTCTCCCATGTAATATCCCTTCCTTGATTCCGCCATGCCTCCAGGATTTTGCTTGACCCGACATAGTGGCGGGAGAACGAGTTGAGGTTTTCTGCAGGGCATTGGAGTCTGTCGAAGGCATTGCAAAGCAATGAAGCTATTTTTTAATTTTTTTTTAACATATATTAATATTAATACAATATACATTATATAAATAAATATTATATATTTGAAAAAATATTTGATGGATTGCTAAAGGGAGTATTAAATATTGTATTTACTATTGAATACAAGGTAAATAGGGTGTCCACCTTTTAGGAGATGGAACTTGGACCTATTTCACACTTTAGTTAATTAGGAACCTAGATTCCTCAACCAAGTGACTTGATTAAGGGAGGGACTAGGGGATTCCTATTGTAATTAGATGGGGGTTCACCATTAAATCAAGTTTCCAAGGAGAAATGCAAACACTTATGCACAAAACCCTAGATAATTAAAAGCATGAAATCAAATTGGCAAACAAAATTAAATAGAAAAGTACTTGGAGGAGTGGAGAGGCAAAAACAAGGCCTGTAACCCTATAAATTTCTATTTCAGATTGTTATCGGGACTACTATGCTAGATTGGGAAATTTAGTCCCACTCTAGGGTTTTCAAGGTAGGATCTAGGATTCTATGAGAATTGATCAGGATCTGCTAAACGGTGATAAGAAACTGACACAAGACTAATACACCAGGTTGGACGTATGAGTCCTGCTATGGGATTTTTTAGGATTTTTCTAAATCTTCTGAACCCAGATCTAACACTGTTGAATGTTGTCAAAAGGCTATATCAGGGACTAAATCGTTAGGTTGTGCGAATGAGTCCCATTCACATAAATCTACGAAACACACATCACAAGACAAAGATATTTTTTTTTGTTTTTGTTAGTGGATAGGGGTCTTCCTCAGTCAAAACCGAGTAATTAAGCTTTGAAATGAATCAAAATAACATGTAGGAATGATGAACTTTCATAGATTGGGTCTGTGAGGACCTTCTCCTTGTGTATAAAGATGCCTTCGAGAAGGGGTCTCTTGGCAGCAAGATTAATAAAGGTGTGATCAAACTGATCCCTAAAGATGGTGATAGGACTCTGGTCAAGAATTGGAGGCCTATTACTCTTTTAAATGTGTCCTATAAGATTTTGGCCAGAATCCTGGCTGACAGGGTGGCTGGAATACTTCCTCATATTATTAACTCTACTCAGACTGGTTTCATTAAGGGAAGATATATTCTTGAAAACCTGATTACTAGCTGGGAGGCATTGAATTGGGCTAAATCTTCCAATCAGAATGTTGCTATGATGCTCCTCGATTTTGAGAAAGCCTATGATAGGGTCGAATGGAACTTCTTGCTGATGATGCTGGATGCATTTGGTTTCCCTGGGACTTTCTGTCATATGGTTAGAACTCTCTTCCGTGATGCTTCTGCCCAGATTGAGGTTAATGGAGTTCCCACTCAAGAAATCCCTTTGGAGCGATCTATTAGACAAGGCTGCCCCTTGGCTCCGACATTGTTTGTCATTGCCTCTGATGCCCTCCATTACTTGCTAAGAGAGAATGCTTTAATTCCAAGGATAAGAGGAATCAGATTGTCGGATGATAATGAGCTTCTCAATTTACAGTTTGCTGATGATACTTCCATTCTGCTTGAGTTGGAAGATTGGAACTTTGCAAATTTAATGAGGAAGCTGGATCTTTTCTGTCTAGCTTCAGGTGCTAAGATTGCTCTGTCTAAGTCTTGGTTGTTGGGTTGGACGGATCAACCCCAGAGTGGATAATGAAGTATGGACTTCAATGGGGAGGTCCTCATAAGCTGGTTAGATATCTTGGGATCCCCTTTGCTGTGGATCCAGATTTGAAGGAAATGTGGCTTTGGATTCAAAATAAAATTGAGAAGAAGATTTCCAAATGGAATAGGCAATTTCTCTCTTTTGCTGGCAGGATTCAAATTTGTCAGAAAATTCTTTCTTCCTATAGTATCTACTTTGCCTCCGTGTGGTTTTTCAATTCCTACCAGATTAATGAGATTCAAAAAAGAATTAGATCGTTTCTATGGTCAGATGGGAAGGGAAAAAGAAAGAGACATGCGGTTAATTGGGAATGGTGCACCATTGCTAAATGTAAAGGTGGTCTTGGGCTGAAGGATTTGAAGTTGCAAGGGACTGCCCTTGCTTCAAAATGGATCCTTGGATCTCTAGATGGGGTGGAGCCTTGGAAAGTGTTGATTCGGCAGAATATTATTAGAGTTGTTCCTAAATGTGCTAAATCTTGGAAGGCCTTGCCTCTCAGTGATATCCTTTGTAGTCAGGAGGTCATGTTACTTGCTGGTTCCAGTGTTTTTAGAACTATTTGGAAGGCATGGGAGATAATGAAAGTTCATCTTGATAATCATCAGGTCATCAATGGAGATGGTGGAACTATTCAGTCTCATAGGTTGATCTGGTGGAACCTTCATCACAGAGGGAAGCCTCTGGCTCTTATCCAGGGCTGCTCGACAAAACGCTGGGCTTCTTTGGGGATCAGACACTTTAGTGATATTTTGAATGATGGCAAATTGAAAGGCTGGAATGAGTTGGTTTCTGAATTCAATCTTCCCCCCTCTAACTGGAGAACATACTCGGTCCTTAGAGAGGCCTGTAGCTGGATAAAGTTTCCTGTAAGATCTAAAAATAATCCTGATCAGTTTAAAGATTTCCACTGGAAAAATGGCTCAAATATAAGGAATACTAAAGCTAAAGAACTCTATACTTTCCTAACAGGGCACATTGATTTAACTAGTTACTTGAATCAAGTTTGGAAACAACAATGGGATAAAACTCAATGGAAAAATCTTTTTCAGAATAACTAGAGCAGGCTGATTGAAGCTAAGCAAGCTTCTTTCAGATGGTTGCTTATTTTGCAAAAGCTTTCTTTTAAATTCAATTATGATGATATTCCAGTGTGCAACCTGTGTAGAGTTTCTGAAACTTTGTTTCATATTTTTTTTGACTGCATCTTTGCTCAAGAAGTTTGGAAATTATTTTGTAATGGGATTGATATTTGGTCTTCTAGCGGACAGTTGTTGCCTGAGAAGATTTTGTTCATGCATAATCTTAAGTTGGGGAAAACTGCAAAGATTTTTTTGTTATGTTTGTCTTCCAATCTTCTTTGGTTTATTTGGAAAGCGAGGAATGAAGATGTCTTTCAAGGGAGAAAAACGTTGCTTACTGAGTCTTCTAGGAGACTCATATTTTATACCATTGCAATGTAGGTGTACATTATGGTGGCTATTTCAAAAGACAAATTTTGGGCTTATCTAGAGAACATACAGGGTAATATTGACATTATGGATGCAAGATACGAGCATCTATGGATTGAGGGTCATCCTGGTGTTGATGTGTTTCTGAAGGTTCTCCAAGCCTTCCGTAATGAGTTTGCTGTGGTGCAGAAGAAAGACGCGGAGAAGAGGACTCAGAATGACAGGCCTTCTTATGATGAGGTTGCTGCTGACAATGCCTTGGTGCTCCTTAGTGGTGTTCTTGGTGCTGCTTAATCACTTGGAGACAACTATTTTGTATATCCTTTTGATCTAATCTTAGTTGGTTTTATCTTATTCAATATGCTTTTGTATTCATGCTAATATCTTTGTGACTGGGCGAATATTGGACTTTGTACTCTCTTCCGATTTAGGGCTTGAATTTAGTTTGTAATGGCTTCTTTTTGGGACTATATGTTGGGCACTTCTTCTCACTCTTTTGTAATGAGGGGGGATAGGATGGATTTTTTCTGGCTAGCGCTGTGCTAGATTTGATGTAATTTTCTTGTTTTGTTGTTCTGTATCTGTTGTTTCCTCTATATTCAATATAAAAAAAAAAACCTTAAAGTTTGTAGACAGTAAGAATGTACTAAAGCTCATTAACCTTCACAATTTATAGCAATTCTTACTCAAAAAAATTGCAATTCAATTTCCTTATATGATTTAAAAATAAATGCAAAATATAATTTGTAGGTTGGAAAACACAATGTGGTTTGCCATTTATCTCATTATGTACATTCAAAGTTATGTGTTGGAGAGTAGGGGCAAGACTGTCTTGAAAATTTTTTGTTAATTAGGTAGTGGGAATGCAATGAAAGTCACCGTTTTATAAACACCTATTGTTTTCCAACAACCATTAAAACTCTAAATGATTGTAGGTTGGAAAACACCGTGGGAGGTGAGTGCATGATTTATGAAACCTCCAACCCACACAATGTTGTAAAACCCTCTACGGACACAACTAATCTCCCGACAAAACACACCTATGTACATACAAAAACGTAGAAAGACATACATAACAACATACATAGAAACATACATAACATGATGAGATGACATAGTGCAGGGCCCGCCAAGACGGATGATAAAAGTGATGAAATTGACAGATGGGAGGAAATGTCACGGTGAGGAAAGCGAGAAGGTGTCCCATCGCATTGAATTATGTCAACGCTATTTTTTCTTGTACGAGAAGCTATCTATTCACTGTAGGAGGGAAGGGCGTTGATGTGATTAAGACATGCATTTTAAATTGTAACAAGTATTGTTCTTGGAAAACACTATGTGTTCTGGGTTTTCTCATTCTGCAGGTTGAAAGCGAAACGTTGGAGAGCAAGGGGACATTGCAGGCGGTGGAGACGACCAAGCGACTTGAGGTGAGGGGTTGTTTCTAACTGACTGTATGTACATAGGTGCGTCAACTCAGTTTTCTCGACTTACCAATTGGGCTGTTACGTCTAGACAGTTTTACAACATTGTGTGGGTTGCAGATTTCTTAAAATCAATGTTTTCCAATCTCATTACATTCTTACTATCTAATTCATAAAAGTCTCTCACGACAATAATAAAATATACCAAATTGAGGTGAGGGGTGAGTAACCAATTGGGTTGTTAGTTGTAAAGGGTTTTAAAACATTATGTGGGTTGCAAATTTAAAAAAACCAGGGTTTTACAACCTAGAATTTTACAAAATAGTATGAACGCAAGTTAGACAGTACAAACAATGTGAGTATGAGTTGTCATTTTCAGATCTTTTTTTTTTGGCACGGGAATTGGAGGTGGACTGATGTGAGCATTTTTAGTTTGGAGAAAGAAGGGGGAAAACACTCTGCGTTTCATGTTTGCACATTGAAAGGTGAAGGTTGGAGTGCACATGTAGGAGTTGGAGGAGAAAACTAGTGTTTTGAAACCTGGAATTTTACAAAATGGTATGAATGTAAGTTAGATAGTACAAATGTAATGAAAGACACCTTATAACAAGTCTTACACAGAGTAAAAATTGTGTTTCAATTTTTTAATATGATCCAAATATACATGCACAGTATGATTGCAGGTTGGAAAACACAGTGGGAGGTGAGGTGACAACATGATTTATGAAACCTCCAACCCACAAAATGTTGTAAAACCCTCTACACGTTGAAGCCAAATACCTTACTAGGTGTTTACAGAACAGTGCCTATCACCACACTCCTACGGTCTAAATAACACAAAGCTTTTCAATACATACATACTGTTTTGTAAAATTGTAGGATGCAAAACACTGTGTTTTACAAAACCTACAACCCACCTAATGTTTCAAAACCATTTATACACTAGTATTTGAGGGATTTTCAGGTGCATTTTGTCTATTGCTTTTTGACTTTCCCATCATTTGCACATCCTTTTCCAATGATGGACACATGATGACACATGGCTAACCATCTATCAAGTCTTTTCATCAGTGCATTTTGTCCACCGTGTGGGATGCAGAATGGGGGTTATGATATAACATTACATGCATAGGTTCATTTTGTCTACACTTTAGCTTCCCTCCGAATGGTATACTATACCAGTATTAAAGGCCAATTCATATAATATACTAGTATTTGAGGGAACAACTTAGAGGAGACATTGTGTTTTCCAACACTTCAAATAATGCGAGCATTTTATTTGTTCCAATCAGATGAAGAAAGTGAAATGCCATTTTGACTGTAGCAAAGAGTTGTTCAAAAATTTGAAGGTGGACTTCATTGCATTCTTGATCGTAATGAAACAAAACTTTTCAAAACAAACTAACTGACATGGGACAGTGTGTTTTCCAACACTACAAATAATGTTGAGAATTATATTTGTTCCAATTAGATGGAAAAAGGGAAATGACATTATGCATTTATCCAAATATACATTAAATTTCTCAATATGATCCAAATATACATGCATAGTATGATTGCAAGTTGGAAAACACAGTGGGAGGTGAGGTGACAACATGATTTACGAAACCTCCAACCCACACAATGTTGTAAAACCCTCTACACCCTGAAGCCAAATACCATACTGGGTGTTTACAAAACGGTGCCTACCACCACATTCCTATGGTCTAAATAACACAAAGCTTTTCAATACATACACACTGTGTTTTACAAAACCTACAACCTACCTAATGTTTCAAAACCATTTAGACACTGCAACCTTCATAATGAGATTGTCAATGGGAAAATAAAAAGTTTTGTTTGCGTGTACGATTTTGGGCTTTCTATCCATTCCAAATTATGATTTTGAAAACCCGCCGACACATAACCTACATTGTGTTTCAAATGAAAACCCGTTTTCACAAGGAACAACCTTTATTTTCCTGTCAATGAAAACCCATCTTCACTACGAACAACCAAAACGAAAAATTTAAAAGCCAACACAAAAACCCACAAAAACACACAAAACACCTCTGCATTTCAAATGAAAACCCCTTTATTTTCCCATCAATGAAAACCCATCTTCTCAACAAATAGCCGTTCAATTCTTCACAGTGAAATTTGAAAACCCTCAAAACAAAAAAATATAAACAACTATGCATTTGAAATGAAAACCCTACACGCAAACAAAACATTTTATTTTTCCATCAATGAAAACCCATTTTCTTTAACCAGTAGTTGTTCAATGCTTCACAGAAAACCCATTTAACCGTCGTTCAATGCTTCACAGAAACCCATTTAATAGTCGTGCTTCACAGTTACTATAGAATGAAAAAATGACATATACAATGGCAGATATACATACTTGTTGGCTAGCTGTTGCGCCTATTGAATGTGTTGCTCTCGTTCGGCCTCCATTCTATTGCCTACACTCCCTAACAAACTACACAATGTAATGTGGCAAATGGCGACATTTAGAGAGACGACTAACTCGTAGACAAAAGGCACCTATGTACATAAAAAATAAAAAAGTTTTTACCCTAGTTGGAGACTCGGTCGCCTACAACTCCATTTTGTCGCCCGCGCGTCCCTCCCCAACAAACTGCAAAATGAAATGTAGAAAATGGCGACATTTAGGGCGTTTTGTCTAACATTTTATCTTTTCTACCGATTGTGCGTCCTTTTCCAGCAACAAACATGTGATGACACGCGACTAACCATCCATCAAGTCTTTCTGTCGATGCCTTTTGTCCAACACGTGGGATGGGGGATGGGGGGTACGATATAATGTTATATACATAGGTGCATTTTGTCTACCATGATCTCTTCTAATTTCCATTCCAAGAATGTATTTGGCAACTCCCAAGTCCTTCATATTGAAAGCACTAGAAAGTTGTTTCTTGAGATCACCAATCATTACCTTGCTAACCCACATTGCGTTTCAAATGAAAACCCATTTTCACAAGGAACAACCTTTATTTTCCCATAAATGAAAACCCATCTTCATAACGAATAGCCAAAATGAAAAATTTAAAAGCCAACACAAAAACCCACAAAAACACACAAAACACCTCTACATTTCAAATGAAAACCCCTTTATTTTCCCGTCAATGAAAACCCATCTTCCCAACAAATAGTTGTTCAATTCTTCATAGTGAAATTTGAAAACCCTCAAAACAAAAAAACATAAACTATGCATTTGAAATGAAAACCCTACACGCAAACAAAATATTTTATTTTGCCATCAATGAAAACCTATTTTCTTTAACCAATAGCCGTTCAATGATTCACAACAAACCCATTTAACCGCCATTCAATGCTTCACAGAAAACCCATTTAACCGCCATTCAATGCTTCATAGAAACCCATTTAACTGTGCTTCACAGTTACTACAGAATGGCAAAATGGCATATACAATGGCAAATATACATACTTGTTGGCTAGCTGCCGCGCCTATCGAATGCGTTGCTCTCATTCGGCCTCCATTTGGTCACCCGCGCTCCCCAACAAACTGCAAAATGTAATGTGGCAAATGGCGACGTTTAGGGAGACAACTAACTTGTAGGCAAAACACACCTATGTACATAAAAGAATCGAAAAGTTTTTACCCTAGTTGGAGACTCGCCCGCTTGCAACTCCATTTCGTTATCTGCGCATCCCTCCCCAACAAACTACAAAATGAAATGTGAAAAATGGCGATGTTTAGAACATTTTGTCTAGCTTTTCAACTTTCCCGCCGACCGCGCGTCCTTTTCTAGCGAGAGATTTTGATGGCACGCGGCTAACATTTCTCGGGGTTAAGTCATTCATAGAATTTTCGATTGTGCGGGACAAGGGAAAATTTTAAACCTTGGGCGTACAAAACTGTGAAAATTGTAAAGTCATAAGCTCTAGAAAAAACCATTGAAGATAAAGCGAGACTTGGACGGCTAAACCTCTAGAAGTTAAGCTTTTCCATGCACCACCCAAAACGTGGATAGAACACCACTATTTTCTCAAAATACGTAAGCAAACCTTCCAATGTGTTTTAAACAAGTCACCTCTCAACCCATACCGTGGGCCCCACCTCCTAGAATATTCTAACAGCATAATACACTTTACCATATTTCATATTATTCGTTCCAAATCTTTAATTAAAAAATTAGAAAAAATCGACACCGGATATTACACGTGTCAATAGGCAACCGACCCAACATAGCGTGAAAACGGCGCCACTAGTTTTGGGCGGGGTGAGATCCGTCGGCATACATATCACACGGGAAACCTGCGCCGTTGAAATTCCCGCCTGCCGGAATATACCTCACCGGGAAATTATCCCTCTCTGGAGAAGATATATGAAGAGGGTGGCAGCATTTTAGTTCTCAGCGACTAGATTCAGGCTAAAACTACAGCTTAAACAGCGCGCACTTTTGTTTGCATTTTACTGTTCAGATCCTTGAACGACGGGGCAATCTCAATCTCAGAAGAGGATGGCTGCCGCAGCTGCAGTCGCTTCACCCGCTGTGGAAGTCGATCAGATCTCCAAGCTTCGATCTCAGGTCGCCAAGCTTCCCCAGATCAGGTAAAACATAAATAAAATAATAAATTGAAATCGGCTACTATCAGCTGTTTGTAAATCACATTTGAAATCTGCCTTCGCAAGATCTCAGATATATAATTATTTTTCGCTGCTTTGCAGTGACAATGAGAAGGAAGGGTTTATCCGTCTGGTTTCCCGTTACCTCAGGTGAGAGTTAATTAGTTACTGTTTAAATTTTTAAGTATGATAAAGTGCAATTTATTTAAATCTTTCGCCGATTTCAGAAAATTTTGCTTTGATTTAAATTTCTGCTTACTTTGGGATTTTTTTTTAATTACAATTTTAAATTTGTTCGGGTTTCGACTATGTAAACTTGACATACATGTCTACCGAGTTCATAACTCTTACAGCGTATAAGTTTATATGGTTTCAGAAATTTTCTCCGGTCCCTGTTTTTACGATTGGCAGAACTTTTACTGGTATTTAAATTTCGACAGTTATTTTTACTATATATTTTTCTGGAAGTAGATTTTTACGATTTTTGGGGACTAAATTTGTATGGTTTTCAGTAAATTTATATTGTGATGTTTCCTGGGAACAAATTTTCACGGATTTTCAAGGAATTTATGATTTAATATGGATTTCTACCGATTTTGATTTTTGTTTGACTCTGCTTTGTTAGATTTGTATTCTATTTTTTGTTGTGTAGTTTATACTTTTTGTTCGTCTTAGATTCGAACCTAGGGTAATGTAATGACAAATGGCCGTATTTAATGATAATAAAATGGAGGTGAAATTATATATAACGATAGAAAATGGTGAGGTGAAGATACGTTAGTATCGTTAATTAACGGCTCTTCAAGCTTTTACTGATTTAAAATTTTTTACTAGGATTTAAAATTCATCGAATCTTGAGAAATTATTACCTATCAAATTTCTACGGATTTAAAACATTTACTGCAATTTGAAAAATGCAATTTCTCTGGATCTTGAACATTTGAGTAAAGATTAATTTTGTGTGGGTTATTTCATTTTTTTGGGATCTTCCTATTTTAGATTTACATGTTCGCTTCAAGTTTTGAAAATACCGAATTTATTTGATCGGCCAAGTTTGGTTTTACATGTTTAACTCCGGTTTTGGTGAAGTACTATATTAGCATTTCTGTTTTTAAATTCAACTCTGGGACTTAAGAAGGAAAATTTGGTTATTTTCTTACGATAGTTATTATGTAATTGATAAATGCAGCGGAGAAGAAGAGAAGATTGAATGGGAGAAGATAAAAACACCCACAGATGAAGTTGTGGTTCCCTACGTCGATTTGGCTCCTTTAGGAGAAGGTAGAGATCTGTAATTAGTTCTTTTTCTTTTTGAATTGTACTAAAGATCTTTCAGTTTTTGTTTTAGTATGTTTATGTCTATAACATACCATATCAATAGAACCAGATTTGTCCGCAAATGTGTTCAATTGAATTGATATCAGTTTGGATCTCTTTTGACTATGCTTAAAATTGGTTTTTTTTGTCCTTAAAATATCTGGTATACTGATTTATTTAGATAAATTGCAGATACCAAGGACCTTCTTGATAAGCTGGTTGTACTGAAGCTTAATGGCGGGCTGGGAACAACCATGGGCTGTACTGGCCCCAAGTAAGTTTCAGAAGTTGTTACATCAAAAAATAAGCTCTCAGTATTAGTCAGGAATTAGCAAGAAGTTTGATAAATCTTGGGTTTTTTCAATTTTTGTGAGCAGTTCTCCACCACTTGGTGGGGTTCAAGTGAATGGCTACAAAAATGTGCGTAATTATGCAATTAGCTACCTATCTCTAATCAATTCGCTCCTCAATTTTCATTGACTCTCTTTAATTGATTTTCTGTTGAATTTTCAAACTTTCTAATAATATATTTCTATGATATGATAATTATACACTTATCACTTCTTTTTTTTGTTGATAGAAAATCTTGATTGATATGCTAAATGGGAGCAATTGGTTAGAACAGACTATAAATTTCTAGCGCATAAAAAATGAAGCTTACTATGTTCTAATTACAGAATTTGATTTCATTTCTAAATGGCTTGAAATGGCAGGGCATAATATGCGAGTGGTTATTTTATGTGTGATAGAGTCTTCTTGAGTGGTCTGGTGGACAGGATTTTCTAATTAGGACAACCCCATTCTTCCTTTTAGCATAAAAATTGAAATTTACTTTGATGTAGTTACAATGTCAGATTTAATTTTTAAACTGCACTGAAATAGTATAGGATGATTGCCCATGATATCCACCATTTCATCAAATTTATTGACTGGTTGATACATGATATCCTTTACTTAGGGCGGCCTAACAGTGTCTATGGTATACAAAATGATGCTCTCTTTGATCTAATTATAATCCCCTGTTTCACTTCTTAAGTGCTCTGAAATGGCAGTGTTCCTTGATATTCACTATGATCAATTTTTTTTTTGTGATGGAAATTTGTGATTGGTGTGCTATACAGGAGCCACTGGTTAGAACATAATACATATGTATAGGGCATAAAAATGAATCTTACAATGTTCTAATTACATAGCCAGATTTCATTTCTCAATGGCCTGAAATGGGGTGGGATAATATGCCAGGGGCCAATTTTTTATCATGTGATAGAATGTTCTTGATTGGTCTGGAGCACACAATCCTGTAGTTAGGACAGCCCAATCGTTCCTTTTTGCATAAAAAATGGAATTTACTTTTTTCGAATTACAATGCCATCTTTAATTTTCAAATTGTACTGAAACAGCATGGGATTATATGCCCATATTTTCCGCTACATCACTTTTATGTTTGATAGATCAAATTTCTTGATTGGTTGCTGCACAGAATCACCTACTTAGGGTATCCCAACAATGTCTCTGGCTTAAAAATAATGCTTTCCTTGATCTGATTATATCTCATGCATTGGCATGGCTCTTAACTATTTCATGCTTGTTATAATGTGCAGATCAGTCATCGAAGTTCGAAATGGGTTGACATTTCTTGACTTGATAGTCAGGCAGATAGAGGTGAAACTTTTATTTGAGATACAAATCTCTTCACATTCTGTGAAATTGTCTTTAAATGACATTTAAAAAAATATTATCTATTTATTATGGCTACAAGTTTGTTGATAATTAATTTGTCTCAATTGTTACTGCAGTCTCTGAATAACAAGTACAATTGCAGAGTTCCACTGGTACTCATGAATTCATTTAACACACATGATGATACAATTGAGGTAATGTAATTGTGTTTTTTAATGTACTCTTAATTATATTTCTCTGTTCACAATTCTTATAGACATTCCTTGAATTCTAAGTTTATACTTATGTACCTTTTTGTAGATTGTACAAAAGTACTCCGACTCAAACATTGATATCCACATTTTCAATCAGGTTAGAGATATGAAACACCAATTTTACTGGATGCTATTATTTAAATTGATTTTTGTAGCCATCTGTTTTCCATTGTTCCTTTTCATGAAATTCTCTTATTATAATGTTTGTTTATGTCTCTAGAGTCAATACCCACGCATGATTGCAGAGGATCTGACACCCTGGCCATGTAATGGCCGTACAGACAAAGATGGATGGTAAATTTCTTAACATTGTAATTGAAATTTAAACTTCAAAGTTAATGGTTTATTTTTCCATATTGTTGTAATACTGCATTAAGGCTTTTGAGCTTTGAGTTGTTTCACAATTTATCACTTTAAATTGTATTGGAAAGTCGACCTAGTATGCGCAGAATTCTGTTTTTTCTTTCTATTACAAGGACATTATACAAACATAGTTATTATTTCAGCAACTAATTTGTCCCGATAGGTGAATCTAAATTTGGGCAGGGGGAAGCAGATCCATTTCTGGGCAAGCAACCTTCCCTTCCCATTATAGGGGCTTAAGGGAAGCACCCATTA
The DNA here is from genome assembly GCA_007258455.2 of Sequoia sempervirens. Classification (NCBI taxonomy): domain Eukaryota; kingdom Viridiplantae; phylum Streptophyta; class Pinopsida; order Cupressales; family Cupressaceae; genus Sequoia; species Sequoia sempervirens. The sequence continues at coordinate 25,702 of VDFB02005837.1, read as the reverse complement.
AATCTAATTGGCATGAGAACACAAATTTTTTAATTACCATATATCAGTAAAAACCACTGAAACTTGGAGACAAGTATCTTGGAGTGAGTGTACTTTTCAGAGATAGGCATGCCTCTCAGAGACCAGGAGACATGTTGGAGGAGATGGCTTTAGAAGTCAGAAGATGCTCCTTAGCATCTCCAAATGGCTTAATTGACATCTAATATAAAAGACAAACTGCAAAGTAAAAAGAGGCCAAAATAAACGAAATTGGTTAGACCATAAAAAGTCTGAAGATTCCAACAATTATCATCAACATTAACAATGAAAAGTATAGGGAATTCGGGGAACACACAAAATATGCTATGTTTCTGCATGTCTTGAGGGCAGTGAACCATATATAGTACTAAAAATACATTGTCAAAACATCATCGTGTGAGGGCAGTGAATTATATATAATGCTAAAAATTAAGTGATATTAAAAAACACGTTTGATAGCTTTTCAACTGTTAAATTACATTGTCAAACATCATTAAACATTTTAAAGAGCTGAAATTCAAATAACAATGAATGTTAATGTCTATGGGATTGAACATTCAACATTGACTATTGAAAACTGAGTCAGATGCAAAAAAAAATGAAATCAATGTAGTAAATTGAAATATGAACATCTCATTGTTTTAATATTGATTATCATGAGAATAGCTGTATAAAAATGCCCCACCTTTTTTTTAACAAATATGCCTTTTATATCAGGTTTTAGATCACTTTTGAAGTGGGGGATGCCAAAACATCCTTGAGACTACTTGGTGTTGCAGGGATGTCAGGGCGTTGCAAAATATGATATATCCTATCTAAAACTGGAAATTTCCCAGGATGGTCAAAATTAGTTGAAACATCCTATAGACATTTGAAAAACATGCAGAAAAAAGGAGATGCAAGGGGGATATCTCCTCTGTGTCTCCACATCCCAAAAATATCCAGGACATCTGGGTAAAACATGTGTCATCAGGATTTTGAAGATAAAGATTGAGTAAGGTTTAAAATAGCTTGATTTTCATCATGTACGCTTTGTGTGTGTGTGTGGGTGCAAGTGTTTGTGTGTGTAAACATGCCACACATGTTTCTGTGTGTTTGTGCATGCATGATCTCCATATTTTGATTTTGTAAATGGCACGACCTTACCCATTTGAATACTCACATCACATTTTAGATCTCAATTTATGTGTCTGTGGTAGTTATTATTTGGTTAAAGTTCTGTATTCATATGACGACTTCTCTCATGATTTGCATTATGGGGACTTTAGAGTTCTGTGTTTATATGATGATTGATATATCATAAAATGTGTAAGCTTGTTCACTGTCCCTTTTTGTTTGGAAATGCATATTAAATTCAGCATCACTTGTCCAACCTTAAATCTGGCTTTCCAATCACATGCACCCAGTTACAATCTAATAGAAAGACATTTTGAAGTTATAATTGAATTTTCACTTGAGTTATGGATGCCTATTATTGTTTATGCATTGCTTCTTTAATTTTGGTTGAAGGTATCCACCTGGTCATGGAGATGTTTTTCCTGCTCTTCTTAACAGTGGGAAGCTTGATGCACTCATAGCACAGGTCTGTTCCTCTTCACTATGTTCTAGGGTTACGATTTAGGTTGGAACTGATAACGTTTCATATATCCTCTTTAATTTTTTCTCTTTGTAATTTACTATTTAGTTCATCTTATCATGACTCTATGGTTTATACTTTATAGGGCAAGGAGTATGTGTTTATAGCAAACTCTGACAACTTGGGAGCAACTGTTGACCTCAGTATCCTTTTTGGCTTTGAGCTAATACAAAATTGATTTCGGCCTGTATCTATAACTGTTGCTTTTTATATTGATATGTTCTTTTCAAGATAACCATGCTATTTCTTGACAATCCATCAGAAATTTTGAATCATTTGGTTAAAAACCAAACTGAATACTGCATGGAGGTGAGCATAAAAGTATTGTGTGGTCATGATTTTTTGTACGAAGGATGCTTGCAACCAACTGAACATGGTGGAAACTATGGCAGGTCACTCCCAAGACACTTGCAGATGTGAAAGGTGGTACTCTTATTTCGTATGAAGGCAGGGTTCAGGTAATAATCAAATAACGTGGCTTTTATATTCAAAATATAAGTGAGCATATTGGAAACTAATGCATTATATGTTTTATGTTGTCTGGTGTGTATATTGTCTGGATTGGTTCAGGTAAAAATCAAATAACATGATTTTTATATTCAAAATAGAAGTGAGCATATTGATAATTAATGCATTTTAAGTTTCATGTTGTCTAGTGTCTATATTGTCTGAATTAGTGAATTAGTTCTTCTTTCTTCTGACCTAGAGTCTACTCATTATCTGTCTCTTCATTTTAATTGTTTGAAAGAGAGTAAAGAGAATCTTTGTACTTACTGTCACTGCCATTCATCTTAGAAACAATGCACACTCATGTTTTGGTCCATGATTCCCTGATTAGTTGTAATAATGTGTGCATACCTTTTCATAGATAGAACTTGTATAACTTGTGGGAGTATCACTAATTGACCTTACTATTTTCTACCAATATGGTGATCGGGTGAGCTTGAAAGGAAATCCACTGGCATAAATGCAACATGCAATGTGCTCAGTTGCAATGCCCCTTGCTTCAATTTGAAATGCCCTTTCTAATGGGTCTTCATTCCTTGCTCTTTTGTGGGAAGAGGTAAGGCTATTGTCTTCTTGGGATGACGGTGTCACAATAAAAGAATGTATGACAGCTGCTATTGGAGTAGCAGAGGATGGCACTATAGGTTGCTTGTGGGATCCTTTCTTATCCAATGAATGAGATTTCGATCTTGCTGTCTAGGTTGCACATTACTTTCTCTTACATTAAAGGATCAAGCATTCTGTATAATTTCTAAAAAAGGCCGGTTTCAAGTGATTCAATGAACTAGGATGACTTCTTGGGAAGTAGTTGATTGTGCATTAAATGGAGATGTGTTTGTTTTTGTTTTGATGGACATTTGAAAGGAATTGAAGCTCTATGAATAGCCTGATGCTTTGAGTGTTTAACGGAATCAACATAAAACACCAGATAGGTGAAAAAAAGGAAGGAGGGGAAAAATTGCTTTATAGATTGATTGTTTTGTCATCTTACATAAATAAAACTATATGGATTCTGCTATTTTACATGATTTTCCTACTTGTATTGTGCACTACTTGAATTTATTATCAGTGTTTTATTTATATATATTCTTTAAGTTTTGTCACAGCCCCTTGACTGAGCAGGTGAATTGTTGCACTAAAGTGTGATGTAATTGTATCAAATTATTGTAATTATAATTACATGGATGTGTTGGTTGCTTCTTATTAGAGATGACTGACATTTTGTGCTGTAATGTTTTGTGGTTCCAGCTTTTGGAAATTGCACAGGTTCCAGAACAGCATGTAAGTTAAATGATATGGAGTGTATCCACATATTTCTGGCAGCTTCAAGGTCCATTTAAGATAATTCTAGATTTTACATATTTTTTGGGCATAGTGATCTCTGATTTTCCATGCTTTGTGATTTTATGATTCAGGTTAGCGAGTTCAAGTCAATTGAGAAGTTCAAAATCTTTAACACCAATAACTTGTAAGTGAAATGTGTTCCATATTTTACTGTATATTTTAAGCGATTTGGACTTGGGATCTCTCTTATGCTGAATGTTCATGTAATGTAGATGGGTGAACTTAAAGGCCATTAAAAGGCTTGTGGAAGCTGATGCTCTTAAAATGGAGATAATTCCAAATCCCAAGGTAATGGAAATATCTCTAACATTCTGTAATAAGTTGTGCTTAATGAAAATGTGCCTTTGTAAATTGCTATTAGCATTCATAGTTTGTATAACTCGTTATACAGGAAGTGGATGGTGTGAAGGTCCTTCAGCTTGAAACAGCTGCAGGTGCTGCCATAAGGGTATGCATTGTGGCAGGAAATTCTTTCTTTGATCAGATTCATTTATGTCCTGTTGTTCTTGCCATATATACTGATATTGACTACTGCCTGATTCCAGTTTTTTGATCGTGCAATTGGTGTAAATGTTCCAAGATCCCGCTTTCTCCCAGTGAAGGCGACTTCTGATCTACTTCTTGTTCAGGTTGACCATTTAACATTTTTCTGACAATATTGTGCTATATTTTTCAGCAATGGCCAAATGAGAAGACCTTATTGTTGTGTTTATATTTCTGCAGTCAGATCTTTATACTTTGGAAGATGGTTTTGTCATTCGAAATCCTGCAAGAGTCAACCCTGCAAATCCCTCCATTGATTTGGGCCCTGAATTTAAGAAGGTAAGTTTAAGGCTGGTATGTTATATCTTCTATATGGTGGTATTTCCTGTCAGTTTTATCAATTTTTGAGGCTCATTTTTTCATATCTACAGGTTGGTAACTTCTTAAAACGTTTCAAGTCCATACCCAGCATCATTGACCTTGAGAGTTTGAAGGTGTCAGGTGACGTGTGGTTTGGCAGTGGAATTGTCTTGAAGGTTAGCAAGTTTTTCTAACACAAGGAAATTTATCAATATTATCGTGCATGGCTTTATGAATATTCTACAATAATTACTTTAGCTCATTCCCAGATTCCCTCTGTTTGAAATTGCTAAACTGTTATTGCAAGACATTAAATTTCCAGTTGCACCTTTACAAGAAAATATTGTTATATTAGAGTAAAGAAGTGGATTTGCATGCTGTGAAATAAGTTTGTTGCATTGGATAATGAAATCTCTATGATACATTTTTTCTCAAGTTCCATAACACAGGGTATAATACTAATAGTTTTTGTGAAACATTAACAATTAAACTACTTGCTGCCATAGATTACATATGTTCCAATTGCATGAATGATCAAGATTATCACCAAAAATGTCACAATCAGTGGGACTTCTTAGTGGGTTCTAGAAAGTTTGTTCACAGTGCCACTGAACCTGATGAAAGGGCCTGCAAATGTAGGAGAGGAAGCCCCTAATATATCGAGAGAATGGATACAAACATCCAATTCACAATCCTTTTGATACTTTTTCTCTTTTGCATTGGTTTTAAAAGTTTGTGATTCACTTTTTCTATTCCATGCTTTCAGGGCATTTTTCCTTTATCTTTATAATTATTTATGGGCCAATGTAGGACCAATAGTCTCATGTGGCCCATGTTTTGAGGCAGGGTACAGCTAGGAAACTGCCTGTTCTTGGGGTGTATGTGGAACCAAAAATTGCCTATTAAAATTTCTGATCTTCTTGTGGCCAATGGCCATCTAAGTTTAAGAATTTTTTTTGACCAAGGAAAGGCAGGGGAACATGTCTCGTATTTTTCAAAATTATGTCACTTTGCTGATATTTTCTTCTTGTCTTTTTCTGTAGTATCTTTCCTTAGTACCACAACCATTGCTGACAAATAAGGTGGCATTCATTAGATTTGTTTGGCAAAAGTTGTTCACGCTATGCTAATTTTCTTATTAAAAGTTGAAAGAACAGGTCAGAGATTGTGCTAGACACCATAGGAAGGTTGCAGCACCGTTGTTCAAACTTCAAAATACAAATTTAACAAGATTAAAACACTTGGACCTTGAAATCCCATTACATAGAGATTTGGGACGTTTTATGGCTGGGCTGACGTTTTTTTTCTGATGTATGTGGGAGGTAATGATTAGATGTTATATGGGATGTGAATATTCAAAAGATGTAGTGAAAAATCTTACTAGTAACTTTATGGTGATTTAGCTGTAGCCTCTACTTGAAAATTGTGTATGGATGCAATATTATACATACATAGAGCCACACTTTTTGAACAGACATATCCACACCTTATTCTACCCTAGTTTCCTCAAAAAACTTTTTATCTGTATCTAATGCTAACTTAGTTGATAACCATTAATGTCTCTTGTAGTGTGGCTTGAAGACAAGTTGAGCTGTCAAAATATAGTTTCATGGTTTGACAGAAATTTGCAATTGTTTCAAGTCCTCATATTCATTTTGTGGTTAGCTCTGACTTCTACTATGAAAATACCCCCAAAAATTTGGTATAGATGATAATTATACTTAAGATGCCTGTATATGTCTCCCCACATTCGGGGACATAGATTGCTGCTCCATTAGTTGAGCAGTTCTATGGATAAGTTGCGGGTATGGAAACAGGGTGACAGCTCCATTAACCTACATACTTCTGGTGAGCAGGACACATCAGCGGCAAATCCTGTCTGGCTTCATTTTAAAAGCTCTGAAAACTTGTAACAGATTGTGTGATCTAGTAATGTTTATCGAGAATTGTGGCTGTAAAAGCTGAACTCTAGGGTCAATAGAATTGTAATGTGAAGACATGGGAATTTTATGATAGCACGAGAGTTTCTTGCAAATGTGACATTGATAATAAATTGTCTGCCCTAGATATTTGATCTTTCCCAGATATAAAAATAGTGGTGATACAATTTGATTTTAAAATTTAAATGTGATTGCAGATTTTCTGACTATTTACTCGATTTTTCTGAAACTATTTTTTTGGCTCAAACAATTATTTTAGAATGATCATTAATTTTATTAATCATGGACTTAGTAATAAAATCTAACTTTATTTCTTCAGTTATTGATAACAATCGCAGTCTTTATTCTCTAATTGAACTTCTGCTTTGTTTCAGGGAAAAGTCAGTATAGAATCAAAGCAAGGGGAAAAACTTGAAGTTCCTGATGATTCTGTAATTGAGAACAAGGTATTATATTTGTTTGAAGTACATCCTGCATCTGTTACTGCTCCTGCATATACAAAAAGTTTTCCCTTGACGATTTTGAGTGTGAATTTTGCAATGCAAATTCAATTGTTAATTTGCTTCATAATTAATTGCTAAATTTCATAAACTAAGTGTTCTAAATGATTTATCTAAGTATTTTGTTTAATATATGATACTGTTCTATGCAGGTGGTCAAGAGTGCGGAGGATATCTGAACTAGTTTGTGATTCCCAGATGCCTCAGTTTTGATATTTTGGGTTTCTTGTTGAAGACTGCTAGAGTTGAGCATGTTTTTGGCATCCTCATGTTTTATCTTCTTCTGCGCTTTAGAGGTTCTATGTTTAATTAGTAACTGGCTTTATTCTATGTAAAATTTGAGCAGATCTTTTAGGCATGCAAGCTTAAGCCGAAGAACTAAAATTGTATGAATAAATGTTCTCCCAATTGGAATAAAACAACCAGTTGAAAAGGTTGTCACTTGGTTAACAGAATACACAGACTCCCTGTTGTGATGGAGCTATTTTTTTTGGAAATATATTGGTTTTCTTCTCTTAATTTTGAGTGTAAAATTTCAAACTTTCCTTCTTACTGACTCATACAAACTTTTGAAAAGTGATGAGAGTAGAAACTGTATCATTTTTAATAGCTTGTGAAAGTGAGAGTAGAAACAGTATCATTTTTAATAGCTTGTGAAAGTGAGTAGAAACAGTATCATTTTTAATAGCTTGTGATTGGAGACCACACCATATCTTGCTTGTGCTGTATGGCAATGACATTTGTCTTTTCAGTATAGCAGTGAGAAGTAGGCCCAAAGCTGAGATCTTTTTAATTTTAATTTAATTTTATATAATTTAGTGGGGCCTCTGTTGTGGCTCCCACCCATGCAAAAAGCTAGTATTACGTCCAAGATCACAAAGCCATCAGGTGATCACATAAACACAACAAAAACTATGAGAACATGCTAGTACGCAGACCAGACTAGACTAATACTACCACTAAAATGCCCGGATTGAAAATGCATATTCCAACCAAATTTATTGAAGGACAAACAGATACTTACAACAAGTATCAAGCAAATCAGAGCTATTAAACTACTTCTCTCTTCTCGGTACTAGTTGGCCCCTCTGTGACCACTTCCACCACCACCTCCACCTTAGTTCCCTTTAGCCGCTTGTGGTCGGGGGATACATGAAGCCCTGCCAACACTTTACCTACATCACAATAGTAAACCCTTAGAACAATTTCTCATTTCAGTGCTTCATAGTTACCCTGTAGAAAACAAATAGGCTTCATCTTCCACTGCCTTGATTGCCAAGTTGGCCCCTTTGTGACCACTTCCACCACCACCTCCACCTTAGTTCCCTCTGGTCGCTTGTGGTCGTGGGATACATGAAGCCCTGCCAACACTTTACCTACATCACAATTGTAAACCCTTAGAACAATTTCTCATTTCAGTGCTTCATAGTTACCCTGTAGAAAACAAATAGGCTTCATCTTCCACTGCCTTGATCGCCTTGTGTTTAGAAACAAGCACCTCATTGATGCCTTTTGCATCTTCCATATCCACAAAATTCTTTTGGAAGGAACCTCTTAAGCAATCAAGGGTGGAGGTTGGCAGCTGCCAGCACAAAACCTAGGTTAGCCACAAAATCACCCTTAATAGTTGACTCCCGCTTGTCCTCAAATTCCAGACCACACTGCCTTAGCACACCACGCATAAGCCCTAGGTCTGCCATTGAATCACAAGCAAATATTTGCCGATTCCATTGACAGAATGCTCTTGCTTTTCTTATCCTTGCACTTTCCTACCTTGTTGGAGCTTGCCATTCTTGTACACCACCTCAATGCTGCCCACACAAGCAAAAGAACCACCTTAGCTATGCAGTGACACCACCCAATGCTGAACATTACTGCAATGACTATGTGCTAAACTTTAAAATTTGTTCATGTGCATGCAAATACTCATCTTAGATTAATGCTGCTCACAAAATCCACCATAGATTGCAATATGCTCTCCGTACCACCGATACTAGCCTTCCTCCTATGGTCTTGTACTAGGCATTAAAACATTATTGCATGCCATAATATGCCAACACATTTAGACACCTTGTTTCTCCTAATACTAATTAAACGTACACCTTATCAGGGTGTGTGGTATCTTAATTATTTCTCTAGATCATGCCAAGTATACAGAAAATTACTGTAGATAGCTGTTATAGGCTCTTGAACAACCCCTGCATGTGCTACAAAAGCCCTCCCTGATCTATTATGGTTATTTTGTAGTCGTAATTATCTAGAGCATTTATCATATATTTTGTGCTCTTCTCTATGCTTAATGTACTAAGTTAGTTGCATGTATGATTTTTATTATTGTGCTATCATTTTGTAATTCTGGAATCCCATTTTAAGGACAGTGGATATTGCAGAGCAATAGTTCATTCAGAAAATAAAATGAATGATATTAGTTGCCTTTATGTATTATAATTCATTGTTATTTTGCGATGTAACTTTGGTTAATAAGCAAGAGTATTAGCTGCGAGCTTATCATATATAATAATGTGAAAGTACTGGCTTAATTTTTAGCAATAATTGTGTATTCTTGGGAATGTCAGCAGTATTATGGACTTTTTCATTAGTATAACTTGCTTTGGCTTGATGGTTGGTGAGGTATGTTTCACTCTAGAATGAAAATAACATGTTGAATCTGTGAGGAGTGTGCTGGTATCCAAATGTTCCTTATGATTCTAAAATATGCATATTGAAGGATACAACTTTGGGTTAAATGGTTAGGTGGGCTTTATAATCAAATCATGAGTTATTTGAGTATAATGATGGGAGTAGGCACAATCTTGTTTTTGTCTTTAAGCTCTACAAGGCTTGAAGAGTTTTCGCTCTTGATCTTTCAAAACGAAAATAACAAATTACACAACAAATAAAAGCTAAATGTTAAATGACAAAATCTCTAAATCCAAGTATTCATCACTAATTCCATTCAATGTCAGCCTTTATAACTTTCTTAAAAACCTTTATAAAAATATAGATTTATAACCTACAATTATATTTATTTAAACATTCATTTGACAATATTTTTGATCAATCACTTGTGAAGAGTCTTGAGTTCATCCAATTGTGACAATGTCAATGTAAATCCCTATAGCTAATATGGTTTAAATGTAATTCGGTTGATTTGCGGGAGGGTTAATAACTTCAAATTAAGACGACCAATAATTTCAGTAAATATTCTTAATGATCTATTCTTGTGAAATACCAAATCCCTATAGCTAATATGGTTTAAATGTAATTCAATTGATCTGTGTGAGTTAATAACTTAAAATTAAAAATTAAGACAACCAATAATTTCTATAAATATTCTTAATAATCTATTATTGTTCATGGTATTTCGCATGAATTTAGAGGTTTGTCAAACTTCTTGAAAAAACCATGCCAATAATAGAGATTAATGTGAACAAATTTTCAAATTACAGTTTTTGTTCACGAAGCTTAACACATTCTACATTCTTAGACATTATGCTACAATTACACTTGACTCCAAAATATGAGAACAATATTGAGAGTTTTAAGAGGCAAAAAGAAAAAAATAGTATTTTCAAATTACAGTTTTTGTTCACAAAGCTCAACACATTCTACATTCTTAGACATTATGCTACAATTACACTTGACTCCAAAATATGAGAACAATATTGAGAGTTTTAAGAGGCAAAAGAATAGAAAAAAATAGTTAAGGAACTATATATAGCATTGCTCATCTCATTTGGATGAATGATGCTCATCATTTGTGGATGAATAATATTTGCTTGCTCATATTACTTCTTTGGTATGTAGTTATCTTTTTGGTACAAAATTGGTCGCTCAAAATGGTCTCATGATAGTTACAAACAAAAACATACCATTTTCTTCTCAATGAGGGATTTGCAAATGATGTCAAATTCTTTGTACAAGCGTCTTAAATTTTTGTAGATGACATATATACTTGGTGTTCTTTGGCTACAATAACATTAGTGAAACTTTTCACATCATCCAATTCATCACTTATAATTTTGAGATGGCATTTGTTTTTATGATAAGCCTTGCTATATTTTCAAACATTTTTTCTTAAGGACATGGTGTTCGCTTTCATGTTACTTAACTACTATTCAATTTCCTCAACCTCATCCTTAATCTTTATGAGATCTGAATCATGCCAAAAGAGGTGGAAAGAAGATCTAGGGTCATTTGTACTTCGAAGATTTGGCTAAGAAGCTCTTAGGAAATGCTTAGAGACAATGCACAATACTTCCAGCTATAACATATCACTCTTAGATTGAAACAACACAACAATGAAAACATTTTTCTTTTCAAACCTTAATGAATGGTACATCAACCCCATTCTAATGCCACCTATTTTGAAAAGTTCAAAATTATACCCAAAACTCTTTCTAAGGGTTGCCAATGCCTAGTTATACACTCAACTATACATGCATCTTGTTTAAATTTGAATTTGACATCAAAGTATTTTTTCATGAAAGAATAAATTGAACAAAATAATTCAAAATAATTTGTTATGTTAGATGATGTATCGGTCCAATAATTTCATTCTTGATCATTTAGAAGATATGCATTATAATCATGTAAGCATTAGTCATTTTATTGTCCCACTTGGCATCTAGCAACCTTTTAGTCTTTCCAATGTATGTATTAATTTTTACTTCTAACATCAAAATGTCATCAAGAGCATTACTAAAAGTGGGAAAGTTTAATTGCTCATCTTGAATAAGTAGGATAGCAAAAAGGGATGGTAAAACTCTAAACTCTTCTTTTCAAGTGTTTAATGACTTGAGGTTTCCAATCACATTCTTTATGTTTGGCATCTTGTATTTGATTAATCTTTGAAACTGATCATACTTGTTTTTCAAAGAAGTTCAAATATTTTCTACAAATACTACATTATTAAAAAGAAGTTCACATACACTTTTTGCCACTAGAATTTTAGAAAAATTATCAATCATAGTATTTTTTTAATTTATATCTATTTTAGTTAATAAATTTGGGGTATCCACTTGTCTTTTATCATCAAAATGTTTTTCTCCATATTATCTATTATATTGCATGCTTTGATAATCAACTCAAGATTCCCACAAGGCATCACACTTGTAAATGTTGTTTTGAAATGAAAAGACCCCATAAGTTATTTTTCCCAACTTGGCCTTATAAGCTCTTTCTATTCCCCATGAGCATTTTGTATCATTGATTCTAATTCCCTTAGTCTTCTTTCGATTTCTTCATTTCCTTGAGTAGGGGTTGGTAATTGGTAGATAGGTGTTGGAGGAAAAGGCTTATTTACAAGAGCTTGTACTTGCTATTTAATTTTGTCATGGATTTCCTTAAGTTCATTTTTTAGTTTTAGAATTTCTCTCTCATGTTTCTCATAGTCCCCATGCAACTTTTTGTTGCTAGTCTAGTTGAATTGTATAGTATGAATTACTAAATTTGTATATAGGGTCGAGACATCACTGACCCTTTTTTATCATTTAACTAACTAGTTGACATGTAACCTAATTGACTTAGGGATCATTATGTGTTTTAGCAATGACCCAAATGACCAAGGTGTTCACATTTGGGTCAAAGGTAGATCCTGAAAAACACAGATGCTTCCTTTAGGCCTTGGAAGAGATCTACATCAATTTTACTCCTTATTTGATAAAAATCACAAGTTTAGTTATGTTCTACCTAAATAATAAAAGACAACAACTAGCATTTACCAATCTTCTTCCTTTTTTATGGGTGAAGCTTTTTACATCAAAATCAAGGATAGTGTAAGGAGCATTACTTTATGCAATTTCTTGGTCTTCTAAAATCAAGACCAACTCAAAGGAGGACATGTAAATCATTGTTACTTCTAGAATCTCTTGATTGATACCAAATTGTGAATTATCATACCTCTAAGGAGTCATTCCCCTTGATTTATATAAGAAATCACAACTTGGAAGTACTTGTACAATATAGAAAATATTCTTTAGGGCCTACAATCATCTTGTGTACATCTCTTACATTTACATACATTAGTTTTTTGAAATACAAGGACCCCTTGGTAGATGAGGGGTGTTTTACCACGTCCATGACACTAGGAAGGTAGTTATCAGAATGGTGTGGAGCCCGACTTCCAAGTGGGAGATTGTTGGTATGTGGCGACCGATCATGCTATATTGTATAGCCCATGGTATATTGTACACCCCGACTCTCGAAAATTTTTACATTTTTTCGTGATCGTCAAATAAAAAGGAAAAAATATCTGAAAAAGAAAAGAAACCAATTTTGTAAAACCCACTCGGGAAGTTTCTAAAAGCTTGTTAAAAAAGGGTTGGGATGGGGGTTACAAAGATGAGGAAAACATAAATTATTCGCAGATTGTACAGGGTTTTGCACTAGATAATGCGCATTGGATGGCTGCGCTTGGTGGTTGTAGCCCGATTGGTGAACCACGCTAAATTCTCTCTCAGGTTATAATTCTATTCCAGGTATGTTTTAATTTCTCTATTTATTATTTAAATCTGCATTTAATTGTTAGATCTGCCATCTCTAACCCTAACAAGTGGTATCATCAGATGTATCTTGTCCAAATTTTGACTTGTCCATCTCCTCTCCAACAATCAATCAATGAAATGATATCTCAATTGTATGTGTTTTGTTTTAGAATGTAAGGTATAATTTTTGCAAGATGTATAGCACTGACTGCCTCAGAATAATTTCCATCCCGTTGTTTTCCAACTCATCCATGAAAAGTTGCTCCATATCATCTCCCTTTGTCAGCTTCTCATGCAGTGAACACACTCGGCCCTCAGGTGGATAAAGCAACCACCTTTTAATCGAAATCCAACTCGCTGATGTCCCACCAATCAGAATACATAACTCGTGGTACTGGCCGTATCTATCCCCTGCCAAATCTGAGTCAACATAGCCTTTTAAATCAGTATTAGAGCCCCAAAAACATAAACATTTATTGGATGTACCTCTCAAGTACCTGAGAATCCATTTTATCGCATTCCAATGCTCAACTCTGGGATGACTCAAATACCTGCTAACAACTCCTACAACATCTGCAATATCTAGTCTCGTGCATACCATGGCATACATTAAACTACCTATAGCCGGGCTTACATATGGTACCTTTTGACATTTTTTCTTTCCTCTTCTCTGTGTCTTTGGACACATATCCTTAGTCAATTTAACATGACTAGGCAAAGGTGTGCTTACAACTTTGCATCTCTCCATATGAAATCCTCGCAACACCTTTCAACATAATTATCTTGAGATAAAACAATTTTCTGTTGTTTTTCCTATCTCTACAAATTTTCATACTCAAGGATTTGCTTTTGTTGCACCCAACTATCTATAGCAAAAAGATTTTAACTTGTTTTAGCTCACTTATGTGATCCATGTTAGACCTGCCTACAAGCATGTCAGTCATCAACATATAAGCATAAATAACAGTCAGCCATTATCCAACCTCTTAAAATAAACACAATGGTCGTAATTACACCTCACCGTAGGGCCTTGCTCACCCATAAACTCTGCTAAATTTCAAATACTATTGTCGTAGGTGCTTGTTTAAGCCATATAAACTTTCTTTCTTCAATCTGCACACTAGTTTCTCCTTACCTTGACCTCAAATCCTTGTGGCTGATCCATGTATATTTCCTCTTCCAAATCACCATGGAGAAAAGTTGTTTTAACATCAAGTTGTTCTAAATGCAAATCTTCAACAGCCACAATACTTAAAACAATATGAATAGAAGTCATTTTAACATGAGAAAAAATCTCATGAAAATCAATACCCTTTTTCTGTGCAAATCCCTTTACAACTAATCTGGCTTTTAATATTTTCTTACCTCCATCCTCATCTTTCAGCCTATAAATCCATTTGTTTGGTAAGGCCTTTTTACTTGCAGACAACTTGCATAAATCCTGCAAGTCTGATTTTCCAGCAAGGAGTCCATTTCTTCTTTCATTCCATGCTCCCACCGAACTCCTTGGTATCCACCGTGATAGTTTCATCATAATATTCTCAAGTTCACCAACATTAGTTAACACGTAATAGTATACAAAGAGGGGAGAGAATCTTTCCGAGGCCCTACTTAACCTTTGAAGATCGCCTAACAGAGTTTCGTGGTATTTGTTAGTCGCTGTTGTTGCCCATGAGGAACCATCAAAACATCACAGAATATCATCCAACACTACATCATCATTTTCTTTCTTCTTATGCTATAACAACAGATCTTTGTACAACACTTTCTCATTGAATATGACATCCCTACTTCTCACAATTTTCTGATTTTCAAATCCCAAAGCCTATAACCAAATTCATCAATGCCATATCCAACAAATATACATTTCTTTGATTTTGCATCAAGCTTGGTTCTATTTTTCAGAATCTACATGTGCAAATGTTTCACAACCAAAGGTCTTGAGAAAAGAATAACTCACCTTCTTACCTCTCCATGCTTCCTCTAGAATACCACAACCCAAAGGATTAGAGGGACCTCTATTGATTTCAAATAAACAGCAGTGTTTATGCCTTTATGCCCACATTTTAAAGGCAACCCAACATGCAATCTCTCATAGTCCTGCAACGCCTCCATTATTATTCTGTTCATGCGCTTCAGCCACTCCATTTTCTTTTGTGGAGTCCTTTTGAAACTGTTTTCAGCCTCTACTTCTATCACCATTAGAGGAACAATAATCTTCAAACTCTTTACTGCAATAATTTCACCACCATTATCAGATCTCGGTATATTTTATCTTTTTACCCGCCTCTTATCAACCAAGCTTCCATTTTTAAAAGTTTCAAATACATCGCATTTCTAAGAAAATAACCATACCTTCCTAGTTGAATCATCAATGAATGCAACACAATATAGAGATCCACCGAGAGAAGATACCTGAGCTGGTCCCCATACATCCATATGCACAAGCTCCAATTTCTCATCTTTCTTTTTGCTTCCCATCCTTGAGAAAACTTACTCTCTTTTGTTTTCCATACACACAAACTTCACAGTAAATCCATATTAACACATTTTTAGACCTAGTAAAACATTATTTGAATGAAAGCTACCTCTCATACCTTTTGCACTCATATGCCCAAGTCTATTATGCCACGTTGTTGATTCCGTGAGTCCACAACAACTGTGATGATTCACCAACTGCAGCAATTGTTCCTGAACATTGACCTTTTTTTGTAACAATTAAAGTAGAAGGAACAAGATGACTTGTACAAAGATATAAGGTGCCTACTTTCACACCTTTTGCTACTACTAAGGCACCCTTTGTGACCTTACAATTTTTATCACTAAATGTAATAACACAACCTTCATCATCTAGTTGCCCTGCTGAAATTAAATTTCTGCTTAACTTTGGAACATGCCTTACCTCAATGTAGTAGCCAATGATTCCCATTCTACAACTTAACCTTGATTCTTCCCCTTTCCAACACCGACAGGTTCATTATCTCCCTAAATCAGCCTAAAATCCCTTTGACATAATCAAGAAAAATAACTTCTATGCAGTAATGAAAATAATCATCAAAGTACTATCAAGGAAAGAATCAAAGCATCCCTCAATGATTTATTACTTACCACATTTGCCTTTTTGCTTCCTTCCTTGTCTCCATCTTTATTTTTTCGAGACTAGCAATCTTTCTTCAAATGACCTGGCTTACCATAGTACCAACAATCCCTCTTATCTCTAGATTGGGACCTTTTGTCCTTTTGATTTTCCTTGTGACTTCCTCTACTCATTCCCGTGAATTGTTTCCTCTCCTTTTGTTCTCTTCCTCAAGCTTCAGATTCAAAATGATCAGCCTCGGGATGGATGTTCCACCTCGAAATTTTCCACGAATTTTCGCCAAAATAACACCAACAACATCATCAAACTTCAAATGTATATCTAACCAAAACACTACAGCACAACCATTACCAAGCTATTCCAGCTTTTAGGCAAAGAACACATAATCAAAAGAGCCCTAACTTCTTCATCAAAGTTTACTTTTATAGAAGTTAATTGACTAGTGACTATATTAAACTCATTTAAATGATCATTAATTGATCCACCTTCTACCATTTTCATATTAAATAAACGCTTCATAAGAAATACCTTATTCGAAGCGGAACGCTTTTCATATAACTTTGCCAGGGTTTCCATCAACTCTTTAGTTGTCTTTGCTGCTGTAATATTAAACGCCACCGATTGTGCCAGGCATAGACGAATACTGCCAAGAGCTTTTCTATCCAAGATCCCCCAGTCCTCATCTGACATTGTTGCAGGTTTCTTGGCTTTACCTTCCAATGGGTCAGCCTATAACTTTCTCGGGATAGAGATAGTCCTCCATCCGTGATCTTCCATAACCGGGAGAAGTTCCCGGCCCATTAAACTTCTCTAACCTTCTACCTCGTCTGCCATTGCTCCCACTCAATTGTGAGACTTCCACTCAGCCGTGAGATCTTCCTACAAATGATAATAAAAACACAACTCACTCTGATACCACTTGTTAGGGTTAGAGATGGCATATATCTAACAATTAAATGTAGATTTGATTAATAAAATAGAGAAACTAAAACACACAGAAAATAAATCATAACACGTAGAATTTAACATTTTGTCTACCCAATCTAGGCTACATCCACCAAACCGCGCCTATCCAATACTTCTTTATTATCCAGTGCAAAGCCTATTACAATCTTGCGAATAATCGTGTCTTTCCTCATACTGTAACCCCCATCCCAACCCCTTTTAACAAGATTTTAGAAGCTTCCAGAATTAGGGTTTTACAATGTCGGTTTTCTTTCTTTTTCGGAGATTTTTCCTTTTTCGCTGATGACGCGAAAAAAATGGCAAAATTTTTCGGGCTGCACCCTCGAACGCTGCCAGGGTCAGTTACCGAACCCCCGCTGGGCTGATGTACAATATCCCATGGGCTATAGGTATAGCATGATTAGTCACCACATACCAACACCTCCCACTTGAGACCTGATCGTTCCACACCATTACAACTACAACATAGAGGGGTAGTTGTAGAGTTCAAAATATTTTTCACTCTTTCTTACATTCCTAAAATTTGTTACAACTACCCATTGATTTGATTTTTAGAGATTTTAGCTTTTGTATGAACCATGTCACACTTTCACACAGTTTATGAACTTACAAATCATGCAACATTTGAAACTTAGCCACTTTTTTCTCCCCTTTCTTTCTTTCTCCTTTGTTTACTCTTTCTCACAACTTTTGAACTTGCAACAAACCTGAGCACAATTTCACAAAGTTTGCAAACTCCCAAACTATGTGACATCAATAACTTAGTAAATTTATTTATCTTTTTCTTCACTTAATCTTTATTCACTTGTTGCATTGCCACAACTTTCATGAACTTGTGAACTTTGCAACATTCCTAACTTTGCCTTGCTTCACACTTAACTTTTTTTTGTTTAGTATGTTACACATTTCATGACTTGGTGAACTATATTACAACTTCACAAAGTTCGTGAACTTGGAAACTTCATGACATTGAGAACTTAACTTAGTAAAAGGCACTTAGGAACCTCCATACTGATATTTTTTATTTTTTTTGAGAAAAAATAAAGCTTTGAAACATGGGGAAGTAAAGATAACACTTAGGTAGAAATTTACATAGGGAACATGCATTTAGATACTCCTTAGATTGGTTATAAGTGATGGAAAAAATTGCATCAAGACACAAAAGGGAAGGGGCTTAGATAAATTTGACATTACTATATTGAATCCCAATAGGTTCATTTTTTTCCATAATTTTGGCCAAGCCTTCGCCTTTGACTAGATCAGTTGCTTGAACCTCAATTCCACATTCTTGAATCTTGTTGATCCATATGCATATTTTCATTAAAGCTTCTTTATGAGTAATAATATCCTTCATGGTTGTGTGTGGAATACATAAGATTACTTTTGCACCAATCAGGGATTGCCTATAGTTCTTCACAACCTTGGCCAAGGCATATATGTGCTTCTTTATTATTGAATACTTCATCTCTAAACCTTGTAAGGATTTTTAAATAATTAAATTAGTTATTCATACCTATCCTTGTTCATTTGAAGTAATGTGACATGATAACTATGGTGTAGAATGAAGCAAATGAGAAAAATTGTAAAGGTTTAGAATAATCCGCTCACCAAGATTGGCTCTTCTTTGATGACTTCCTTGATTTCCATGTATGCTTCAAATGGTTCATCAGTGATTGATTTCCCCCTTTTTAACAATTGGCAATGAGCTTAGTCTTCTTAATAAATTTTGGAACAAACCTTCTCAAGAAATTGATTTGTCTAAAAAAGGATTGTATGCCTTTCACTATTTTGGGCCTAGGAATAAGATTTATTTATTTAACCCTCTCCAAATTTATCTTTAACCCATCCTTGGACACAATGTGTCCTAGAATTTTACCTTCTTCTACACCAAATATACACTTCTTGAGATTCATAGAGATCCCTTACTTAAGGAACCTTCTAAAATTTTCTCTAATTGCCTGTAGTGGTCCTTTCTCTCTTTGGAATAAGTTATTAGGTTATCTTGAAAGATAACCACTATCTCATCTATTAGAATTGTAAATGCAATATCCATGGCTCTTTGAAAACTACATTCTTGAGTACAAATAACATTCTTACATAGACATATGTGCCCTAGGGAATCGTAAAGGCTATATTATGTTTCTCAAACTCCTTGACCATAACCTAGTTATGCCCTACAAAGCCATTCATCATTGAAATCAAATCAAAACTAGATATATTTTACAATAGGTCATCCATGCAAGAAAGAGGACAATTTGATTTTAAGGATTTGATATTTAAACTCCCAAAGTCTACACATAACCTTAACTCTCCATTCTTCTTCCTAAGTAGAAAAAGGTTTCAAACCCATTTTGAGTGTGTGATTGGTTTAATAATACCCCCTCTTTTAATTTTATCAAATCTTTTTCATTTTAGGGGAAAGGGTGGGATTGATAGGTATTTTCTTTTGGTGAAATTGCTTGGCATGTAGTTGAAGTGAAATTGTGTGTTGAAATACACCTTCATCTCATCATATAAATAAGCATTTTTTAAATGTCATTAATAGTGCTATTTTAATCTTTTTCTAATGTATTCCATCTTAGGATCGATATAAAAATTTATCTCCAACTCAAATAGCCCTTTGAGAATCTTTTTCATCTTTAGCTACATAACTTCATTCCCCAATAACATCTCTTTTATGTTCTCAAACTCCACCATATTCCTAGTCAATTACTTGGCTATCAAACCCCTCTATGCAATTTAAGAACCTATAAATCTATTGGTTACCATAGAATACCTACTAGATGTGGATATTGTTAGGTGTACTAGGCCTTGTCAAGACTTTAATACTAATTTGGCACTAAGAAGAAACTAAATTTAGATGAACATGGATGCCTCAATAGCTATAGCATTTGCTATTTTATTTCTTGACTTGTCAACTCATTCAATGTTAAATGCATCAAACAATTCTATTGTATCCCAAACACTTTCTATCTCAAAGTATCATCCTTTGTTGCATTTTTTTTTGTCTATAATGTGATAAGATCTAAATCTCGTATTAATTTGATGCATTTTATTCTATATTTATGTACAATATTCAACCCAAGAAGTAGTGCCTCATATTTTGCAATATTATCCATGCACTTAATTGTTATCTTGAAATCATATTTAAATGTTTCACCATTAGGACAAATAAGGAAAACTCCAACCCATAAACCTTCTCTAGAACACACACCATAAAAAAAAATGGTCCATAAATCATTAACACT
Source organism: Sequoia sempervirens (assembly GCA_007258455.2). Taxonomy (NCBI): domain Eukaryota; kingdom Viridiplantae; phylum Streptophyta; class Pinopsida; order Cupressales; family Cupressaceae; genus Sequoia; species Sequoia sempervirens. The sequence goes on along the minus strand of VDFB02005837.1, from coordinate 5,118 downwards.
TTCACTAGGGATGAAAATAGAGAGAGGCTCTACAACCTCATTGCTTTCTTCATCATAATCCTTGATGAAGTAGTCAAGTTATGTTTCTATGTAGTGCACATGATCAACTATTTTGTATTGATCTTCCACTATATTCTAAACTTTCTTCTCCCCATATAATTTGACAAATTTTCCCTCAATAGAAAATTCACATAAGATAGATCCATTTGAAAATACTATCCATCATGTTGGGATTAAGGTGTCTCAACCTTAGTGAGTCCCATGATTAAATAATTAATTATTTGCCCCTAAGTTTCTGATTTTACTTACTATGTTTCTAACTTGTTAATTCACTTTGTGGGACCCAACAGAAGTTGGCGTCCTACATGCAAGGTGTAAAGGACGAGATTGTGACACTTACCACATGGGCATTTATTTGGGTAGAATAAAAGATTAAAACCTCTAAAAGGTGCACCATGTTGACATGTGGCAGTCTAATTGTAACAACCTCGGTGCCCAACTCAGTAAACTTCCAATGTTTTCACTGCAAGTGAATAAATTATGATGTCATAATATAGCAATAATTTTTTTCTTTTCCATAATGTAAATTAGATGCACATCTGATGTAAACACTGCTCCAATCTTCCTTTGTATTTCACTGTAATTTCACAAATCTTTCCATAACATAGATTTCATATTGAATAAACTCAAGTTTATCATTCAAGAATACATCCTTCCATATAAATGGGTACAAGATTCATACACAACTCTTTTGAGCTTCACTTGGAAATATATATGCAAACTGGTCTTGATGTCGCCACATTGGTGCATACATTTCTAGATGTCTCCAATCCCTAGTGCATACACTATAGTTGTCCCCGACACTGGCGCAATCATCCACAAACCTCAGCTGCCAACTGATGAGGAGAAGCATCACTCAAGCGCTTTTCTGCCAACCATAGACTCATATGCGGTCCCTCTCACATCTACCACATATGGATAGATGGCCCTTCCCTTCGACGAAGTGTTTGGTATGGTATCCTCATAACAATAGCCTATTTGAGCTTAGTTTTGTGCCCTACATAACTAGATCTTGTAACCACTACAATCTTGAACTAGCATGCATAAAAAGGACACAATGAACTGACAATGCAATCAGTGGAAAATTACACTACTTTGGCCAAATTATTCTCACTCAGTACTTTGAGTGATAGTCTTCCTATTCACATACACTACCATAGCTCGGTTTGGGTTTGACCATTCATATACTATGCTTAGGTAGTTTCGTTCTATAGGTAATCCTAACCCTAGAATAACCTATTACCTTTTCCAATTCATAATGATATTTCTATCAAGTATTCCCATGCATAAGTTTCTCCCCCTTTAACGGATATTCTAATCCTATACAAGCTTTTCTAGTCTACACATTAATTTTGTATAAACATCTTAACAAGCTATTCCCTTCAATGGACATCCTAGTTCTAAGAATAACCTTATAATCTAAGATATAGCTACATAAGCTTCATCTTATCATAAAATAAATATTCATAAGTATATCACGTTAATAAGTGATTCTCATCAAGGTTATAGTATTATCAATGAATGACCTTAATCGAAGAATAATCATGTCAATAAATGATTCCATTCGAGAGTGTAATTCCACTAATAAAAAGGGTTATTCAAAGAGTAAACCTTGTCAACAATATGACTTCATATCAAGAGTATAAAACAACCAATTAGGTAATAACTCTAACTCAATAGGTAATCCCACCTATGACTCTAACAAATAGTAGTTCATAAACTCAAGTGGTCTTCCTGACCACATAGGTGAGTTTGAACCTTGGTATACCCTAATCCTGGATATATTCTATATCAACAATCAATTTGATTATGTAGGTTAAACTAAACCTATGTGCTATGAACAAGCTCAACTACATATCCCATCCAAGTAGGTTATTCTCAACCTATTGGTTCAATATGTGATAGAGTAAATGTTCCAACCTAGTAGGCAATTCTTAACCTAGGGTTTCAATATACTTCTCGACCTAATAGGGTACTCTCAACCTAGGGTTTCGTTCAATAGTAAAGTAATGATCAAGTGTTCATACAAATGTAGATTAGCAATATGATGTCTCATCCTATCATTTATTTCATACCCTCGCAATGGTTGTATTGCTAAACCTTATCTTTCCCAAGGTTTCCTAGTATTGTAAACTAATAGTGTCAAGTTACTTCATGACAATGATACATCTCACGTTATACATGTAGTGTAGACTATCTATGCATATCATCCTCATAATTCCCATATAGGGTTTATTAAAATAATAACCTAATAGATAGGTTTCTTAAGAAAATATCATTTGAACAAGATTATGTGAGTAACTTTGTATCAAATAGCTTCTTAAGCTATTTTCATATATAATACTAATGACGATAGTTACTCCTTAATATGGAGCATGTACTAGCATTCATAAGGAAATCATATCAACTAGATTCTTTTCCTTTCCAAAATAATAAATAGATCATTACCCTATTTCAAACAAACTAATGCAATTTCCAATTTAAACATACAAGGCAACAATCTTTCAATAAAAAATAAAACATGAAGAAGAATAGAATTCCATGCCTGTCAATCACTTAATCCAATCGACTCTTGAAATTCCTAGCTTGGATTCCTCTTAATACCAACTTAGTAACCAACTTTCTCTTAACTAATCTCACTATACGCTCCTCACAAAAGCTCTCAGCAATTTAAAGATCACTCAATGAAAACTATAACAAAAATGGAGTAGCGTAGTGTTACAAATGAAAGTGTAGCAAATGAGGTGAGTTTTCCCTTTATTTATACTCAAAAATCAGCTTCACAAGGCTACAAACAAGGTTCATTATTTGCCACTTCTCGGCCATACTTAATTGACTCAACTCAACAATAGAAAGGTGTCGAATTCTTATGAAGATACAAAAATTGATCCAATGTTTTCCATAGCAGGTTTGACATATTCATAAAGCACATGCTTTATACAACAAATCGATTTCAAGGTATGATAGACTTCTAAAGCAATCAAATAATTCATACAATGGCGTCAAGTTTGTAGCACATTCCTTATTCTAAAGCCCGCAGTTAAACAGTGGAGATGGTCTATCATATTTTGGCTGCACATACACTGTTGACTTAGTCAAGGTATTCCTATCGACACATAGCATTGGTTCAACCTTTTGTCATTTATATTTGCAGTTTGACTCGGTACGCTGTCTCCACAAAATACGTTGCATTGTAATTCTATTTCATTATCTTTTAAACAACTTTATTTTCCATTGCTCTATATCTTAAATGACCTCCACCATTATAGCAGTGAATAACGTTTGACTCAGCACGTACTTCACTTCTCTTAATGTTTGTGTGTTGTCAAGGGTGTATACTAAGTGTTTTTGCATGGCGTAACATCGATGGGTGCAACATATTTATTATGCTTGCTAGAATTTAACTTTCCTTTGACCTTTTCAAAGCTTTCCTCAAGGCATTGCATATCCAGCAACCCTCTATCTACAATGTTATCCTTATATTAAATACTTTGCTTTTAGTTAATTATGCTCTATGTGTTGGCCTCTTTTTCCATATGTTCTAAAGTTCACAAAGATTTTGGTATTAATATATTCATGGCATAGCAAAATGTATGAGAAATAGCTTTAAATCAAGCTTCAATATCTATAATGGTTGCGCCACAATTGCATTATTTTGCAAACATTTCAAAATGTTTTCAAATATAAAACAATAAACATATATATATATCATTATATATTTATACATGCGATAATATCACATCCATTGTTATATATATATATGTGTGTGTGTGTATAAATACACATATATGCTTGTTTTCATGATCATTATCCATCAAAGATAACGACCATATATGTATACCTATACATATATTAATACACATGTATTAATATACATACTATATACATATATATCGTCATCTTGTTATCCAAATATACACATATATTTACACAGACACAGACACATATATATATGTACGTTAATATGTATGTTTAGACGCACGTCTACATATATGTTAACACATATATTCATACTCACATGTTAAGATAATTTGTTTTATATATATATATATATATATTAACATCCAAATCTAAGCACATATACCCTTGGATCGATTGACATATAAAGTTTATATATACTTCATTGATTAGCATACAAATACAAATGCACAAGGAAGAACGTATACTATAAGCAAAGATTCAATCACATACGTTCAATCCAAGAATGATCCTAATTGAAATCGTGATCCTGACTAATGCAAACACAACATGCCTTAAGGATGACTTACCGATATCCTGCGATTGAGACTTGAATCAACTATACTTAGAAGTGAATGTGTGTGAAAAATCAGTTAGGTTTCATAAAGGGTTAATCGACCAAACAATTCTCTTGAGTGATACTTCCTCTCCCTTCCAGAGGTGTGAACTTGTACCTATATCCAACTTGACACATTCGCAACAGTAGTTAGATGTTCACATGAAACCCACATGCATCATAAAACATTAACATATTCATAGTGCAATACATGTACTTCATCGATATAAACATAAGTACTCCTTCAAAACAATATTAACCTAATACCTATTTCAGTATTCATTTCCTTTACTAAACATATCAAAATCATGATTGCATTTATCATCCTATTTACATGTTGATGCCAAAAATCGGCAAGGTAACATCCTTTATGGGAAACTCAGTTAATGGGGGGACCAATTGCGCTAAATTGAGTAACCTTCGGGTTTATAAAGAAGTTGCCTTCTTCTGTAATTGGGATTTTGGAATGGGAAACGAAAGCAGATATATAAAATTAAAATTCTAACTATGGCGATGCACCAAGATGTAGATAAAGGCACAGTAAATCTATCCTTTGGGATTAGATTCAAGGGCCCGATCAATAATCTACTATGTTCCAGAATCACATAAATCAAAGATAAAGATATGAACAATTCATTTAATGACATAAAATTATTATTGCATACATTCACTGAAAAGAGGAGTCAAAGACATGATCTAAACCAACAATTTGTCTTTAAAATCATAGAAGTTCTTGCAACTGAACAATTTAGACAATAATGGCA
>VDFB02005836.1:0-62802 GCA_007258455.2 Sequoia sempervirens | reverse complement strand
TATGGGTTAAGGGTTTAGAGTCATGTCCTAGGCTTTTGGTCCTATGGTTTAGGGTTTCTGGGGTTCATGACATGCTTAGAATAACAAATCTATATGGGTTAATGGTTTATGGTTCATCTCTTAGGATTTAGGTCCTCTGGTTTAGGGTTTCTAGGTTTCATGAGATGTTTAGAATAACAAATCTATATGGGTTAATGGTTTAGGGTTTATCTCCTAGGCTTTAGGTCCTATGGGATTAGGGTTTAGGGTTCCTAGGGTTCGTGAGATTCTTAATCCCTTTAAGTAATTCTCTCAACTCCCCTTAATCCACCCTCTTTCATCCCTTAAGTCACTCTATATGGGTTAAGGGTTTAGGGTTCATTTGCTAGGCTTTAAGTTATATGGTTTAGGGTTTAGGGTTTCTAGGGTTCATGAGATGCTTAGAATAACAAATCTATATGGGTTAATGGTTTAGGGTTTCTAGGTTTCATGAGATGCTTATAATAACAAATCTATATGGGTTAATGGTTTAGGGTCCATCTCCTAGGCGTTAGGTCCTATGGGTTTAGGGTTTAGGGTTTCTAGGGTTCATGAGATGCTTAATCCCTTTAAGTCATCCCTTTAATTCATTCTCTCAACTCCCCTTAATCCACCCTCTTACGTCCCTTTAAGTCATTCTATCAACTCCCCTTAATGGAAAACCTCTTACATCCCCTTAAGTCATTCTATTAAAGGATCCTTAAGTCATGTCCTCTTACATCCCCTTAATCCTCTTATCCTTAAGTCACCTCCTCCCCTTAATCCATCCTCTTAGGATCCGTTAAGCCATATCCTAGGTTTCATGACATGCATCCCCCTTAATCCACCATCTTGCATCCCTTTAAGTCATTCTCTTAACCCCCCTTAATCCACTCTCTTGCATCCCTTTAAGTCATTATATTAACTCCCCTTAATCCATCCTATGGCAAACATTACTTGAATTTGTAAGGAATTTATAAGATCCAGTTTTCTAACTTTTAGTATATATTGTTCTTTTCTCACATGAATTATTTAGTTAAATGACTCATAAAAACTATAGTTACTTTATTTACATTAATTATTTTTGCATGTTCTCATCAAGTTAGTCTACCATGTTTGTCACTATAATTTTTTTTTATCAAGAGATTATGTAAATATCAATTTGTGGTCTTGACCTGAAATTTGGTAAGCTTTAATTGTATCTACATGCACATATATGTTTTATCATGTTATATATTTGTATTAAACATCAATATACATTATATATGTTTGCTTGATGTATGAACTTTAATGAACTTATTAGTCACTTTTTAAATATCTTGTTCCAATTTTATCTTATACAAATCATGTCTTATATTTACCAAATTTTATATAATTGTCCAATTGTATAGATTATACATTTTATACATACAAGGAGATTTTTTTTAGTAATTCAAATATTTGCTATATTTGGAAAATACTTAAAATTACTTGCCCTTAATTTATTATGAATATGATCTAAACTATTTAAGGAATATTTTAATTTGTCACCTAACAATGTGATAAATTATTAAAATTTAAGAGTTAATCATTTTAAGACATGTCTAAACTTAATTCAATGATGGCACATAAATCTATATGAAATTTGATTCTAGATAAGAATTTATATAGTGCATATTACTTGAAAATTAGATAAAATAAATATACATACATGAGTGCATATAATCATCAGAATGAACATAACACGATCATAATTAAGTGCATATATAATCATCATATTAAAGTCAATTGATATAAATAAACACAAACATGATCATATTAATCGATGTAATGTATGTGAAATGGTCCATGAAATAACATGTTCAAAATGTATATGTCAAGTCCAACACATATATTTAAATAAAACTAGAGATCTATAGTCCATAAACTTTAAAACCATCTAACTATCAGGGCGACCAGACAAATCAAGTCTCCTCTTTGCTCCATGTGGACTAGATGTACCTGTATCATGTTGTACAAGAGTACAAGAAACTTGAAATTAGATTTCAAGTTATTTAGAAATTTTGATATAATTTGACATAAGAACTTGAAAATATAAACTTCATAAAAATAAATTTAATTAAATATCTAGTAAATACAGTAAAAATGATTTTTAGTTTGCATAAATTACCATATGATCATGCGAATCTACTAGAACATTTTGTTCAATGGGTAACATAACTGTCAACTAAGAAGGTCCAAATGCTTGATCTACTATTTCCTGCATATTCAAATAAAGCAAACAATATGTTAGAACTTCAAATATATATATTTAAAAGATACCTAAAATTTTTATAGGAGATTTAGTAAAGTTTACAACCTCGAATGATATGACCTCATGATCATGCACCTAAGATTGCCCATGCATAAAAGCTAACGATGTCTTAGGTGCACCCACCATGGGTATCACATGAAATCCCTGCTTATAGATACAACAATGTATAGATCATTCACACATGTGTACAAATTCAAATTAAATTAGATCTATGATGTGTATTTAATTTAAACTTAACAAACTTTTGAAAGCACACACCTAAGTTGATGATGACTCAGGAGCATTCACCACAACTTGTGGTTGGTTGGTACTCGGTATCACATGACCTCCCTACATATAGATACAATATATCATTTCACTCATGTGTACAAATTCAAATTAAATTAGATATGTCCACATAAATTAAAATATATATTGGTTTGTACCTGACTAAAAAGTGAGTCCAATTTTGTAACACTCGAAATACAGACATGATCATATTGAGATTCAACCATCGTGTGATCATGCATCTACACCAAACACTTCTTGAATTAATATTATATTATATATGAAAAAATTAATGCTATTATTTACATGAATTTTGCACATTTCAAACAAATTATTTAAATGTGCCTAAGTTCAAAAGATGTACATACCTATGTAGGATGATCCTTAGAATATAGTAAATCCATATATGACTCTGTCCTAGATGCATGTGGGTCACCTGAAGTGGATGCCTGAGTGTGCCCATAGCCCAAGTCTCCATGCTCTCTATTTCCCACTTCAACTACCGCATGTGTAGTCTACTGAGTGAGATGTCCTGAAAGAGAACTCAATGCTCCTAATATCGAAAACATTGTCTGCTATTGAAATGCAACGTGAACACTAGGAGAAGGAGGAGCAACAATAATAGCAATCAGAGCACGTCATTGAGGATCAACACGTGCTCCTAAACTATGTTGGGGCATTCCACACTAAGTTCCTTGAAATGACCTCATATCAAAATAGTTGGGTTTTAAACCCAACTCAAACTCAACCCATAACTTTCTCAAAAAGTAAAGGGGCACCTCACAATTTCCATGTGGTGGAGTATCAAACACCATCCACCATCTATCCCAAAAAATTGTACCTATCTGATGGTGCCTACACCATTTAATTGAAATTCATTTTTTGGTGAGTGGAATTGGTTTGTTTGTTTGAGGGCTAAAAAAGTGTTGGCAAATGGCTCGTTTGGTAATTTTAAGGTCATAGATTTCTTTATAAGACAATCCATCTGCATAGAATTGTCTCCTCTCTTCTCTCCATGGATGGAACCTATCTAGGTCCACATTGATAGATCAAACAAAATCAACAACAATTTGAATCCAACATGTGAACTTTGCAAGATGGGGGGATATTAGGCTCATTTTTTATCAAATCTATATTTTCCTAAATCACATTAAGGTTTGATGTAATGTTCTCTCTTAACTAAGTCTGATCTACTATAGGGCATGGGGGGTTAGGAGGTGGAGAGGGTGGAGGTGTGGGTTTTTGTTGTGGTGGCTGATCTAGATGTATGGGATCTTTAGGTTGCTCATTTGGTATAAAATCATGTATGTTAAATTCAAGCTCCATGTTCAATGAAATGACAACTGCATGTTAAACAATTAAAAAATATATATCAACAAACTAATTAAATAATGTACACAATTTGAAAGTTATAAATCACATTAAACGTGCATAAATTCAAAATACATTTCATTTGAAGACACATTCAATTCAAAACATTAAAAAATCCATAGCATGAAAATTTAGACTACTTTATGTTGTAGAATTTATACAAACAATTACAGTCTCCCCTACAATGTGTACATTAAATTATACAATTAAAGTCATGTACATGTACCCTTGATTAAATTCTCACTTATCTTAAATTTTGATTTCAACACAAAGGCCTAATTTAAAATCTTTAAATAATAATATTAAGGTCCTACTTCATTGATTTGACAAGTGGAAAAATTATAAATGTATTAAGTATAATTTAATGAGCTACTCAATCATAATTTATTTCAACATTGGCATTTCATGATGTGTGATTTTGGGTTTAGGTGATATTTTTGTTTAATTTCTAACTAAATAAATCTAGAGTTGTTCGTCTTAACTAGCTTATATTTCCTTACTAGTTTGAGAAGATAATCATGGCTATTTCAAAATTTCTTAGGTTTTGTTATTATATATTTGATACACATATTTATAAGTCTCAAACGTTCTCACTTTTGAAAGTTCTAAGTATTAGGTCCATGAAGAGGAATATATAAAATTATAAATTGTCCATTCCTTTTCATTGTCTATTATAGACCATGAACCTTGAAATTTGATTGCAATAAATATGATTTTGAGAATTAGAGCCAACAAGCATATTCATATAAAATTTATTTTATGATAGAGTTTAATTTTATTAAATCATGTGTATTCAATTGATTTTGTGTTGACTTCTAGTAACCATATGGTTTCATTTTCCTTGTAAGGTTAAAATTGAGTGGTGTGTGGTTGTTAGTTTCAAATTATTGTATCATTCTATCTTGGACTAATGAATGTCATGCCTTAGTGATGCTTTTTATATGATTCTATGTATGCCCTAACCTATGTATTGATTGTCAATGAAATATTCCTCCTAGGCATCATGTCACTTGTCAAAGTGGGAATGAGGGGAAGGCTAAGAACCCACCTATGAATCCTATTGGTGGTCCTCAAGTTATTGATCTCCTTCAAGATATAATAGTAAGGGGCCCTCAGCAAGAGGCATCTCATTCAGTGCATTCCCATCAAATTCTTGGGAGAATAGAGAGGAGAAGCCTCAAGGTGGAGAGAGAGAGAGCACTCTAGGAGCCCTCATAATTCAAAATTAGATGGAGAGGTAGGTTGAGAGGCCCCCATAGACGGGATAGGTAGGTAGTGCATGTGGATGGTGTGCTGCCAAGGAAATTTCATGTATATTGAATTAGTTTTGTGTTGATTTATAGTAACCATATGGTTTCATTTTCCTTGCAAGGTTAAAATTGAGTGGTAAATTGTACTTGCCAAGCCTATGTTGATGAAATTTGATACTTGGTTTTGAGTTCCTTAGAGGTATGTATAGGGAATAGATACAAATTTTAGGGACTTGTTCACCTAAGCATGAAGATTATGAACATATGTGAATATTGCTAAAGAAATTGAACAAGGACTTGGAAAAGTGAGCACATCAGGTATTTAGAGATTTGTTAGAGGTGGAGAATAATGATTAAGAGTGATAAAAGGTATTACTAATGCAATATCAAGGGCTCACTAATAAATATTATTAAGACCATATTTGAAACAAATTATTTCCTTGACATTATAAATAGACCTATCTAGGGATTATATGTGATTTTAGGGTCAGTAAAAAGACAACAAATCTAGACATTATAAATCTAATTCAGGTTTAGGTTTTAGGGTTTAGGTCCTAGGATTAAGGGTTTTAGTTTTTAGGTCTATGTTTTTTGAAACCTAGGGTTTATGGTTTTGATTTCTAAATTTTGTGTCCAATTTAGGTTAAATTCTAGTTAATTTAGCTATGATTTTATGGTTTTTAACTTACATTTTGATGCTTTTGGTTTGGATGATGTTTTTGGTTTTAAATACAATTTAAAAACTATAATATATTCAACGTAAAACAAAAAAAACAAACAAAAACTAAATAATAATTACAGAACAAAAATGCAAGATATAAAGCAAAAGAAAAGCATAATTCAACCAACCTGGAGGTGGTTGAGGTCATTTGTGTTGATAGGAGGAGGTGGCAGTGAAAATTTGGTTGAAATAGGCCCTTAGGAATGCGTATGCAAATTAAGCTCTCCCTTAAGCATGTTGGACAAACTCAGTGATAAAATGAATAGCACAATCATTTATTTAAAAAATTAAATAGCTTTAAGAAACATGTACATGTTATAAAACACATATGTGTTATTGTACACATTTTGTAATGAGTGTGTGTTTTAGGGTGCATACCCAAATATAAACACATGCATATAGATTTAGGCTTGGGTACCTGATCCAAAGCGCGTACACATTTTTTAAAAACGTGTATACATTTCCTACAATTTTTTTTGTTTTGGTTGAAACTTCCCCTTGTCATGGACCCAACTTCCAACTTTTACCCTAGACTAAGAGGGTTCCTGACTAATCCCTTCGTTGAAGGGTAGGGCCACTTCTAGTTAGGAAGGTGTTTGGGGGACTGCTTAAGTCCATGGTTGGAGCTAAAGCAGCTGGGTGATGCTCTCCCTCTTGCAGACAACTTTTCAAGTCTTGGAAGATAGTAAGAACTAGATATGGATCTCTCTCCTTATTTACTTTAAGTTATTGTTTATAGCTCACTTGTTTGAAATCATTACATTGTGATATAAAGCAAATGATGTTAATCTTTTTAGTTGAAAGGAAGTTATAGATGTCTTGATCTATCTAAATGGAAATAGAATGCAGTAGCATGTTTCTTATTTCAATTTTTTTTTAAATTCTCTTCACTTTGAATATTAGATGATGATCGTTTCATGATTAACTCATGTCAAATCTTTTGTGAGATGGAAATGGATTTACAAAACGTTACTTAGCTTGATATATAAATGCTTCAAGTGATCAAAGTGAACATTATAAAATCTTAAGTGTAATGGGATATATAACAAAGAATCTAAGATTAATATTCACCTTAGGATCAAAATATTCCTCTTTTAGTTTGCAAGATTGAGTACAAAATCATGAATTTTTCTAAATACTTTCCTTTCTAGAAGTAAAGAAAACTATGTAAAAGACCTAATAAAAGTGTTTTAAACATGCAAAGAGTAGGTGATATTAGAGGATCTCAAGAGTATATCTTATGTGTTACAAAATAAAATCTCTTGTGTTATATCATATCTAAGAAGGGTATTTCTATAAGGTGCATTAAAAAATATTTTGACTAAACTTTATAACCATGGGCATCCTTTGCATATAAGTATTTTGAAAAAAAAAATCATTTACTATTTTTTTGTTGATTGTACACATGTATGTTTTGGCTTTCAAAATGCTTTTAAAAAATGCCACTTTTTCACATCATAGACTCGGAACTAACTTTTATCATCTAAGTATTAAAATAAATTACATACTTGAAAACTAGAAATAAAATCCTATATTTCATGTTTTTTCACTATATTAATATATTCTATGTGTAGATGCAATAAGTTGTTACCCCAACTATGACATACTTTAATTTTTTAGGAAAAATTCTTTCTTTTTGATCAAAAAGTGGTCTTAATTTCTTGCACTTGAGATATGAGAGTATCAACACTAACTATTTATTGTCCTAAAAGCTAATTTAAACTTTTAGAGTTTGATCAACATTCTTGTATCTTTCTTCTACATGTTTTTCAAAGGATGAACAATCTCTACATATCCTAATAGAAATTTCTAAATGAAGTTTATCTTCCAAAAAAATAATTTATGTGCTTTCTTGCTTGCGAAAAAAGAAATCTTGAGAATGGTTTTGAATACGTTGATGTTTATAAAAATATCCTTCTTATATATGAATGACACAAAAAATTACCTTTGATAACACATAAAATATACTCTTAAGATTAAGCAATATCTTATACTCTTTACATGTTTGAAATATTTTTCTTAGGTCTTAACATATTTAAAATACTTTTTAAGGTCTTTTACATGTTTTACTCTATTTTTTAAGAAGAAAGTAAAGACAAATTGATGACTATCAACCCAATGTTGCATAGTAAAAGAGGATGGTGTTGGTGGTACCCACTTTGGGGAAAACACTTGAAAACAATGCAAATCTGAGCAAGTGGGCAATAAAGATAGACACGCAGATTCCACAAAATTATTTTCAACTAGCAAACATATTTATCAATATTCATTTGAGATCTCCTTTATTGAAAAAAGTAGCACAATATTTATACTGAGTGATATTATTTTTATTGAATGATTCTATTTTCACTTGTAATTTTCCATGAAAGGTCAAGAATCGCGTGAAAAAAGAATTATGTCGGCCCTTTTACAAGGCACTGGCTATCCAACCCTAGGAATGCACCTGGGGATGGATGGAAATGTCATGCCCAACCATGCTATGGATACGGCAAAGGCTATAGAGGCAAAAAAAATGCATGTCCATCTGATGTCCATGCCATGCTTTACATACTACTCTGACCGTCCGTGCACCAACCGGCCGTGTGCTGCAGGAGGCCATAAATGTCAGAATTGTGTACTGAAGGAGGCCGTAAATGTCAGAATTGTGTGCTGCAGGAGGCTGTAAATGTTAGAATTTTTAGATTCCAGTGCCCAATAAAATGTTTTACTAAGTTTTTTAAGTTTTCCATTTGGCCCTTTTTTTTTGCTGCTTTGCTCGCGACTATTGGTATGTTTATAGGAAGGTTTTAAAGTATGTTTAATAAAATGAAAATAATTAATATATTAAGTATATATTAGCATAATTAATATATAATGTATATTTTATATATTATTTTTTTAACAAAACTATTAAATATAATAGTAATAATAATTCTATATATGTATTTAATAGTTTTGTTAAAAAAAAATATATAATAATAATTAGTATAATTATATTATTTCTAAATTTTTTTATTATATAAAATATACATTATATATTAATTATGTTAATATATACTTAATTACGATAAACCAAAATTAATGGATAAGAATATAATTATATATATGAGGATTTTAATAAATAATATTAAAATAATTTTAAGGTTGAAACCAATTAGTATTTTAATATATAATGTATATTTTATATAATAAAAAATAAATTATAAATAATATAATTCTACTAATTATTATTATATATTATATTTTTTAACAAACTATTAAATACATATATAAAATTATTAAAACTATATTTAATATAATTAGTATAATTATACTATTTATAATTTCTTTTTATAGTTTAAAAATTGCACATTTATATTATACTAAGGATAGAAAAATTATAATATACATTAAATATATTAAAAAACTAATTGGTTTAAGCTTAAAATGATTTTAATATATATATATATCTTTTAATCCCCTGGGGAGAAGCCCTAAGCCCTAGTGACCTCCATTTTAATATTATCCATTGAAACTTAATGTATAATTAAATTTTATCCATTAAAAATTCTAATACAGCAATTCAAATTCCCATTCATTAACTTTCATCGAGAATCTAATAATTAATTAAACTCGAATCTAATCTCGACGAGGAATCTTTAATCCGACCTTTATTATTTAATCTCGAATCTAATCGACCCTTAATTTTATTTCTAATTAATCCGAATCCATCTTATTTATTTAATAAGATCTCAATCTTTAATCCGACGGATTCTAAACTTAAATTCGTATTTTATTCCTTTGAATTGTGTTCCTAAGGATATCTATAATCTCTTAATCACTCTCTTAATCCTAACTCGTAACTCCTTTAAATCCTAACTCCTATCCTTCTTGTCCCTATCTCTTAATCCTTATTCCTTATCCTTATCTCTGACCTTTTATCCTTATCCTTTAATTCTAGAATCCTGTAACCTTACCTCACTTGGGCTGAGTAATCCACTGTTTCTACCTTATTTCTAAGTTTAACTCTATTTATATATAAGTAATTTAATTCTAAATTTATCGCTTATCTAAATATATCTTTAAATTTAACTTTAACTTTATTACTATCCCAAACATATTTTTAAACTTAACCCTTTTTTTTTTTTTTATATATGCTAACCATAGCCCTAACCCTAAACCTAATCCTAACCCTAATACTAACTCCTATAATGATACCACTATATCTCTAAACCTAACCCTAACCCTATTCCCAATAATAAAATTAATCCCAACCCAAATAAAAGTTTGAACCTAAACATGTTTGACCCTTAACCCTTTTAGGTTCAAACTTTTATTAGGGTTGGGATTAATTTAGCCGATAGGCTTTTATTGTGGACTTTCCAGTCCACAAGCCATCGACATACTTGTCTCACACACCCTAGAAACCATTTGACGGCCCGATAAACCATCTGCCATGCCATTTGACATCCATTAGAAATTGTCAATGATGCCACCTACTGTGTTGGCGTGAAAAGAAAGCCACGAGCAGACTGTGTCAGCATGAAAAGTAAGCTACGAGCAGACTCAAATCTGAACAAGAATCTAAAAATTTAATTCCGCGTCTAATCTCATTAGGGACGCATCCACTAGATTTCTTCTCACACTCCACTCCCAGGATGTTGTCATTTTTCATGACCATAAGCGGCTAGACATGGCCACAGAGGCTAAGTTTAAATTCAATCTCCATTTCTGGAGAAAGAGAAGGTTTGTTATAGAGGTGCATTTTGTGGGTGCCTTCCAAGAGATTATACGAGGTTGGTTCTACAGGGAAAGATTATTTCAAATCCAGTTCTTTCCCCAAGGCTTTCCAAGACCTCTGCTGTAAGCAGGTTTTCCAAGTTTTTAAAGAAGGGAACTCCAGAATCATAATTATAGAGTACCCAGCTTATGGCATCTGTTGTAGGCACATCAATCATTGGGTCAACAAATTCAGTTTTGGTTTTTGTTTTGTTGCAAGGATTTTGAGAGATTTGATGTGGGTTTTGATGTTTTGGTTGCACTGTTGCAGGACCAAGTCAGTAGATGCATTCAGGGAAGGACTGGTAAACAATAGCGAGCTTGATAAGGATGCCTTAGATTGCATGGAAAGCATGCCTGTGAGTAATTCATGCACTTGTCTGCTAGAAAGACTTGCTAAGATTGGAAAAGTATGATGCTGATTATTAAGGCTGGTAGGGTTTTAATTATTGCATATTCGGGCAAGTATTTAGAGTATGAAGAGGAATCAACATTAGACAAATAGTTTTAGGGTTTATTGGAACACAAGGGAAGCTTAAATTTTGGCAATAGGCAAATGAAACTCTTCCTAATATACTTTTACTGCTTGTGAATATCTGAATTTACTCCTCAAAGTTGAATTTCTTTTTTTAGCCAAGTATGTAAACATATATAAAGTTTAGAAAGTTAGCGAGTGATAAGCTAAGAGATTTTTTTATTTTTTTTAAGTTCTTGTGAATGTGTGAAACTATCATGAAAGATAAAATGCCTTGTCCCAGATAGGAACTAGAACATGTTCTAAATTGAGAATGGTACTGTTTACTCTCTATTGAAAGTATTGTGATGTAAAATTAGTATCGCGATGAATGTAACTACAAATTCTTTCTGTATCTTGTGTAGTAAAACACCATAACAAAAAAAGTAGAGTCAGAACTTACAGAGTGTGTTAATTTGTATCTGAAAGCATTCTATTGCTTAGTAAGAAAAATGGCAATTGAACTTAGAAATATGCTATAGAGAAAGGTTTCTGACATGTGAAAGTGAAAAGCCCATGAACCATATCAATTCAACAGTTTAGAACCATCTGAAAAAGCTAGCTCTACTCATTCACATATTATAACATTTTTGTCAGGCAATGCGTACTCGTTAGAGAGAAGAGAAAGTTCAAACTCTTAATTGCATTCTACCCATGATGGTGAACTTTCTGCTCTCAAAGCATCAGTACCTCCCAAGAAAATAATGGCATTTCCTTTCCAGCCACTATCAATTGCTTTTGAAAACGTCAACTACTACATGATGACATGCCATAGGTTGGTGCAGCTAGATTTTGTTTGATTTAAGTTTTTATTTATTTTACAATATTTTGACATGCTTAGCTTCTCCCCAATAGGAAATCTGGAGTTAATAGCTTGTTCTGTGTCAGGAATTGAAGAATGAAGGTGTGAATCATAACAGGTTACAACTCCTTTACAACGTAAGTGGATCCTTCAAGCCAGGGGTGCTTATAGCCTTGGTTGGAGTTAGCGGAGCTAGAAAAACCACATTGATGGATGTCTTGGCTGGGAGAAAAATAGGGGGCTACATAGAAGGAAGTATAAGCATCTTTGGATACCCTAAGAAACAAGAAACATTTGCTCGCATCTCAGGGTATTGCAAACAAAATGACATTCACTCCCCAAATGTTACAGTCTGTGAATCACTTGTGTACTCTGCATGGCTTCGTCTTCCACGAGATTTTGATAAGAGAACTAGAACGGTGGGGTCTCAAGTTACTCTCTTTGTGTGCAATGATTTGGATAGAATTTCTTTCTTTGTAATGAAACTAAGTTGGCAGGTATTTTTGATGATCTTTGCTGTAATGATTACAGATGCTTGTGCAAGCAGTGATGGAACTTGTTGAGCTTACTCCTCTTAAGGGATGCTCTGGTAGGGCTTCCTGGGGTGACAGGTCTTTCTATAGAGCAGAGGAAAATGCTTACAATTTGTTACTAACCCTTACATAATCTTCATGGATGAGCCAACTTCAGGATTAGATGCCCGTGATGTAGCTATAATAATGTGTATTGTGCACAACATAGTGGATACCGCACAGTTGTCTGTACCATCCACCAATCCTGCATTGATATCTTTGAAGTTTTTGATGAGGTAAATTCAAGTATTTTCATGATTTTGATATGCTATAATAAAAAATATATTTTATATTGGATCCAATAAACTTCATAGCTTTGCTTCCAAAAGGAGAATTAGAGTGCAAATATCTGAAATAAGGCAGGTTCACTTCTCAGTTCTCTAGTAAAGGTTCACTTCTCTGTCTTGCCTGACTGTAGTTGCTACTTATGAAAAGGGGCGGCCAAGTGATCTATACAAGACCATTGGGTCAGCATTCTCATGAACTTATTGAATTTTTTAAGGTACATTTGGCCTTCTATTCATTTTATGGTTTCTTGAGACAACTACTGATTAATACATGCTCAATGCCATTGTCAACACATAGCAGAAGAGAATTGTTTGTTCCTTGTGTGATTAATTAGTTTGTGGAAGGTGTTTCACCAACTATAGAAGGATACAATCCAGCAACATGGGTGTTGGAATTCAGAGCCATACCTGTTGAGCAATGTCTTGGCATTGACTTTGCTGATATCTACACAAAATCTTCACGTTATGAGCAATTACTTAATGATTGAGCTTTTTTTAAGCAAAAGTTGTAGTCATCCTTATATCATTTAGAGGGCTCAAAGGATCTAAATTTTCCAACACAATATGCACAGTCCTTCCCAGTTCAGTGCATGGCATGCCTTTGGAAGCAATATTGGTCATATTGGCATAATCCACATTATGTTGTGCATTTTTCTTCAACACAATGGTTGCTCTGCTCTTTGGGACCATCTTTTGGCACCTTGGGACAAGAAGGTTTGGCACTCTTTTCACTAACACAATAGTCTTGATCTTCAATTATGGACCTGCAGCCACCAGAGTTGTGTTTTACACATTTTTTGTGATTTATTAGTGTTTTTCTGCAAGACTACAACATGTTTCAATTTGGCTACCCGTCATACTGGTTGATTTTTTTTTAACATTCTATAATTTATTTTTTAGAGGCAATCAACAAGATTTATTCAATATTTTGGGAGCAATGTACTGTTCTGTAATGTTTCTTGGAGTGAACAATCCAGCCAGTGAACAATAGCCAATTCGAATATTGTGAGAATTTGTAGATTCTAAATAACTTTTATGTTTCAATAGGGTATGTTTGTTTTGGTTTTATTTATAGAATTTAAATTTACAAGAAAATTTAACTTTGGTTCATATTTGTACAGATCTTGTTTAGATGTTTAGTTGTGTGATTCTCCATGATCATAAGATCAATGACCCTATTGTGTTGCTTGAAAGACAATTTTTTTCAATATTAGAACTATGTATGGACAAGAGATAGACAAATCTAATTAAAGGTTTTGGTGTATTAAATCTGTCATAATTATTTCTAATTTTCTAATTGAAATGGTATCAAGTCTTTCTTTTAAAGTTATAGATTCTAAATAGCTTTTATGTTTCAATTTCTTGTGACAATTTTATTTTTAAATTTCAGATATGCAATAAAGTTAGACCTTAGTTCATATTTGCATAGGTTTTTGTAGGTATCTAGATTTGTGTGATTCTCATTGATCATAAGATCAAGGGCTTGACAACCTATGTCTTAGTTCATATTTGCAAAGGTTTCCTTTAGGTTTTTAATTTTCTGTGTTTCTCCATTATCATAAGTTAATGGACCTTACTTCGTTGCTTGAAACAAAATCGTGCCCAATATTAAGATAATGTACCTTAAAACACAAATCTAATTGAAGGTTTTGACATAATTATATTTTTTGTATTGATTTTCCACTTTTATTATTGAGATGGTATCAAGTCTTTCTTCTAATTTATGAAGCAACAAGAATGATTTGTGTTATTAGTTCCCATAAGTGACAAATGAGTTAAATGAATTTCCAACTAAAAAGAAATGATTGGTTCTCTTGAGGATTTGATTTAGCTATGTGTGCCTGATCTCGAAAAGGCAAACATAATTAAAGACTTTGATGTAATTATATTTATTGCATTTTTTCCACTTTTTTCAATTGAGATGGTATCTAGCCTTTCTTCTAATTAATGAAGCAACAAGAATGCTTTGTGTTATTGTTTGTCATAAGTAACAAATGAGTCCTTGATCAAGTTGAAATAGAATTTGCGGTTTAAAATTCATTTTTTGTTGTTGTATATGCTCTTCGTTGCAGGTACTTCTATGGATACACAAATATGTCATCCAAGAAATGTTGATTTCTTTGTATCCACAGAATGGGCCAATTGTAAGTATTGTGCACTATCACATACTATTAACAAAATGTTTTGTTTCTCATGATGCAAGGGACATCTATTTGTTGATTCGATTCCTCTTTTGATGATTTTATTGTAGGGAACATTAGGCCTATGCATTACCATGTATTACTTGATGAAAACAAGTTTGGTATAGATGATATTCAAATTCTTATTCATACGTTGTCATATGTGTAAGAACCAATGATTTTTTCCTAGCTACTTGCAATGCTATTTCTATTGTAACATATATTTTCTCACATTTATCAAAGAAGTACCACAACAATGTGTTTTTTTAACTTCATTTCCAAAATGGATCTTCAATTAAATTTTATCTTTAATTTCCTATGGTATTAAGTCCACATTTAAACTTCTGCTCAGTTATGAATCAAACCTATAGATTATGTACTATATATCAATTACTCAAATTTCAATTAATAAAACACTTTCCCCGTTGATGGCATGCTCATGCATTACAAATGTCAAAAAAAACAACAAAGAAAGTAGAAGAAAAGACAAGCCACTCTAAGCAAAACAATCTAAAGATTAAGGAATGTGCTTACATCAGAAGTCTATAAGAAACATACAGTTGGGATATTCCATCACCTTGGAACTAAACCATGCACGTTGCTTCAAATTTATATTAAATACAAGGACATACTGCATTTACTCAGTGTCTCCCTTTGAAATCTCAAATCTCCAACTAATTTCTTATGTTGTGGCTATCCAAGAATGAATGGATATATCACATGCCCTAGAAGTAATTCCATGTTGCAGGTGGGATTAGTTACATTTTAGCTTAGTAAATACAATGAATCAGATGGTTTTATCATGTGGCCACCACAAAGGCCACTACTAATAAGCATTCTTTAAAAATAATGTCCTCTCTCTTTCACTTTTGGTTGATGGTTCAAAGGAATCCTTCATGTACAAAATGAACTTCAACATTTTCATAATGTAGCCTTTAAGTGAACACTGGGTCTGCTAGACATGCTTGCGCTTCAATACCTATGTGATGATAATATGCACTTAATGATGGGTTTGCAAGAGCATATGAGCTGTGATGATTTTTGCAAACTTTCTCTGTGTCTATGGGAGGAATTTGAATCTGATGGTTTTATCACCCCATCTAAGCTTCAAGAAGTCCTGCTAAGCCTGAGATTGGCAGAAGGGCAAGACTTGGAGAATTGTAAAACAATGATTGCAAGATTTGACAAAAAAATCTGATAATCTGATAGTAGAATTCATTAGAAATTGAATATATTCTAAACTGATAAACAGTATGGTTTATGTATATTATTGTATATGCACAATCTGTGAGCAGTTAAGTGTTATATCTGTTGGCATTGAAATCATGAATACACCAGGGCAAGACTTGGAGAATTGTGAAACAATGATTGCAAGATTTGACAAAAAAATATGATGGTAGAATTCATTAGAAATTGACAGCTTTAGTTAGAGCTGTCACGTAACAGTCAGATTGAAGTTCTAGTGACACTTATCATGTATGGTTTGCAGCAATACAACACTTGCACTAGTAAATAAGTGCAGCATGGAAAACAAAGAAAGCCTGATTCAATGTGAAATCACTAGAATACATATTTCTTCTTTTGAATTCCTTATTCAACAAGAAATCATGTAGTTGTTAAGTACAAGAGATATTTTAGCAGAAACAAAAGCAATGATGTAAAATGGCTGCTATTGAAGATTGTAGATGAAAATGAAAATGGGATGAAACCCTGAATTTTTCAGCACCATTTTTCGGTCATTTTGAAAGCAGAGGGTTACCTAGAACAACAACCCCTGGAAACTCTAACAAAGGTCTCCACAATTCCAGTGCGGCTTTTATTTTCCAGATATTTGTGCTCCTAAGGGATTGGACAAAGTTGCAAAGAGCATTTTAAATTATCACACAAAAAAAATCCCTAAAAACCTACATGGCATGAGCAAGCATCCAAGTCATGGCAAGGTGGAGGCTTTGGTTCACCAGGCAAGGTGGTATTGCGACCAGTTGGACCTGACTTAATACGATCTGGATTCTGTGTCCCAACCTGCAAGAAAGAAAATAGGAAATGCATTTAAAAGTTGGCAAGTGTCACATCCTCCTGTACAAAAAGCATTGATAATTTAAAAACCAAACACACTACCAAGGAAAACTTCATTGCAGTTAAAAATCAAATATTAATCAGATCTACATGATCCTAATATCAAAAAATTTGTTCTTCAAACATAATAAACAGAAACAGAGTTCCACATGCAAAATAATAGCATTTAGACACCAATCAACAACAGTAATCATGGGAGCATTCACACTCCATTTCGTCCACTGAATTTAAGGTATGCAACCAGGAAATGCCTCAGGCCTAGATAAGTTTCAACTAAAAGAATATTATTTTTTTATGGTAGAAACCAAAATCATTTAAAATCTCAAAAAAGTACATGAAACAAGTGGATGCACAACTATGACCATTAGATAGCTCTGCAAGTCATGTTTTACAAAATGCTTTTCCATAATTAACCAACATTACTTAACAGTGCAGAATAGATAAATCGTTGATCTAGATCTCCATTACAATGTGTCCTTGATGGGAGAAACTCCTTTCTCCTCAGCAAAACAAGCATCAATAAATTGTTGGTTAACTCCAAAAGGATGATACACAATGAAACTGTCATCCTCATTGAACCACCAAGAAAGGAAGCCGCACCAAGCACTGTAAAAAGACCTTGGTCAAGATTTGATGATATTCCCATCAGCATGCTAGTAAATGGACCATAAGTGGCACCTGTCAAGATCACTGGTATAAAGAGACCAGCGGGAACTGAAATTCCATATGTAAATAGTGCAAGTATATACATGGCACCAAAGAACATTAGCACTGAGGAGTGCTGGGAAAATATGCGGATTCCCTGAATTGAAGAGATTCTGAACTGCATCATCATTTGTATTGAAAATCAAGCTTGCTAGATCATTGTAATAGCGATCTGGGCACTGGAACTGCTTATAATTCCCTGATGGCTCTTTTGTGGGGCATTGTTCCTCTGCTCCTTCTGGGAATGGTGTGCATTCTGCAAGCCATGGTAATCCAAAGCAGCAAGAAGAAGTAATGATAGAGATGAGAATGTAAATTAACTTTAGGTCTTACTAAATTTGTTTTTAGGTTTTATTAGGTGATCTCATCTATCTGAATTTCGCCAAATGTTGCAGTTGGTTCTATCATCAATTCTCCCCAATGGACTTGGCATCCCCAACCAGCTTTCGAATTCAAATATTTTGTAGGTTTTTTACCTTGTCAAAGATAGTTTTGTTTACCAAAATGCATGTACAGTGAATTTTAAAGCACTTAAGCCACCGTAGAACAGTGGCAACAGGGAGGAGCTTTCAGCCTGTGGATGTATTTCAAACAACATTGTAACCAGTTTCCTTAGATAGACTACCAAACAGATAATAGCAAAAAGGCCAAATTGGTGCTTTATAGCAGACAGATAGCCAAGGCAGAAAAGGAAACTCATTTTATGTTTCAATCAACACGTCTTATTGTGTTTGCATGGTAAAAAAAACTTGGTCAATTTCAGTATACACACAAAAAATTCCATTTATTATCTACAATCTGGGAAAGGATTTTGGACATTACTCAGTGAAGTAGACTCAATCTTCTGTGGAAATTATACATTTTGTCTACCACAGGCAGAAGATCCACAGCATGGTAGGAATTTTAACTGAACTGACATCAAACATTATAAGGCCGCCCTCTCCAAACAGGCCACACTTTCCACTGCTACAGAAATCTTTGAGTGCCCGTAGAACCACTGTAACCACTGCTGTTGTGAAAAATGTTTTCCAAAGAAGAGCACTCTGCCACCTGAACAATGGAATTCTGTCGGAGCCTTTACCAACACAAGTTCATAAGAATATCAATTCTCTTGATTCCTTGACAAGAATTAGAGTACTTAAATTTAGATTATGGTCAATCTTATCAAATATAATAATAGATAATAATCAATACATATAATCAACTCTGTAAGGAGGACATGCAAAATGTTCAATAACTTGGGTACTCGCAATTGTCTCCATCAAGTGTCTGTCTCTCTGTGATGTTGGAACATTCTAATTTCTACCGGATATTGTATAACAGTCTCTTAACATATGCCAATGTATTGTATGATGGATAAAACAAAGCCTATGCTGATGATCTCGAACCTTCTTGAAAGTTCACGTGATCTCCAAACTCCTCCATTATCTGGAACCTTCCGAACACCTCTATAAAAGAGGATCAATGTAAAAGCATTTGGTAATCAATATGTGTGCAGCAGCACATTGGTGTAGGAGGTGGGCAGAGGCAACAAATATATAAAACGTTAATTGCATTGCCTGACCAAAACGTTTACATCGGCATCTTTTTATAGAGGGCTTAGAAGAATACAGAAATTTCTGGAAGTTGCTTTTCACGTTTCTTTTTAGACTGTTCTATCACCGACAGTCATCTTTCTAGAATCTTCTTGCATCGAATTCTCTGGACTCTGCATTTAATGACGTAGGTTATTATAGGTGGTAGAAATTAATTCAAACATATGACACGATTAACAGGGCCATGGCAAATTATCCCAATCAAAATCTTAAACAAAATAGATAGACATACCATGATGATACTTCTTCAAGGGCAAATAAAACCCCACCCACAGGAGCACGAAATGCAGCAGCTACTCCTGCAGCAGATCTGCTCGTGATTAGACCACGCCTATGTCTGTCATTTTTGAAATACCGCAGCCATCTCCATGTTAAATGGTACCGTTTGGAGCCATCCTGTCCTAGAAGTGATGCTATGCATGCTCCAGTATGTACTAGAGGCCCTTCCTTACCCACATATAAGGAACCGGTCACTGCACCAATGCTACCCAATATCTGCAGATAAAGACAAATCCAGTTAAAAATCTCTCCCAAATGCTAAAACAGATGAATTCAAAATTCAATCACATGCACCAAGGAACAGTGGTGGTTTCAAGGAAGGGAAGATTTCAAGATAATATAACCCTTTTCCATCGATATGTACATCAACAAATATCATAATTTATGCTACTCAAGTCATTCAGTTCTCAGGGACTATAAAACCCATTAGGCCTTTGATGTAAGGAAGGAAGAAATCCTGATTGTCGTCATCGTCACCGTGGTTGGAATATATTGTTGCAGTCTGGCGGAGAATTTCCTCATGCCCTTCATTGATGTCAATCCAATTCCTGAATTTTGATGCAGCATAGGTCAAGAAGGTGATGGGTAGTAGGAACAACATAGAAAGGCCCAAGAAAGGGTGAGTGATGAGCATGGGTTCCACGACCATGTCTGTAAATAAATGGATGAAGCCTATACAGTAATGGTATAAACCCTAGCAGTTCTCAGGGACTGTAAAACCCATTAGGCCTTTGGTGTAAGGAAGGAAGAAATCCCAATTGTCGTCATCGTCACCGTGGTTGGAATATATTGTTGCAGTCTGGCGGAGATTTCCTCATGCCCTTCATTGATGTCAATCCAATTCCTGAATTTTGATGCAGCATAGGTCAAGAAGGCGATGGGTAGTAGGAACAACACAGAAAGGCCCAAGAAAGGGTGAGTGATGAGCATGGGCTCCACGACCATGTCTGTAAATAAATGGATGAAGCCTATACAGTAATGGTATAAACCCTAGCAAAGCAGAAACTTTTCTAAATGAGACGAACCCAAAGCAATCCGCTATAGGTACTTCAATCTATTCACGGTAAACGTGGCCATGACGAAGCAGCTGCTTGGCAGTCGCCAAGCAGCTCCGTAGCAGGATCAGGAAGCATGAAGCCAGCAGCTGTAAAAACTCCGGTTAACAAACACTGTTTTTACAAATTTGGCTTCGCAGATTTGTTGAGTGTGGGGGTCCTATGAAAGAGGAGAAAAAGGAGGGCGAGAAAAAAGAGGAGAAGAAACCTCAAGGTGATGCAAAAAAGGAGAACCAAGCAAAGGCTCCAAAATTGGAAGTTTGTGTATTTGCCCATGAGCTACGATTACAGACCATATGAGTACATTGTTGTGAGAGAGGAATACCCTAATACTTGTGTTATCTGTTGAATGTGCTTTTAGAGAGCCATTGTTTGTAAATTAAAGACATTTTCTTTGAATGCGAGTCCTAGCTCCAGAGTAGGGCAGGGGATGGAGAAGAGTTTTAGGGTTACGGGAAACCCCGATTTGTATAGAAATACTAGTGAGGCAATTTTATTTTTGCTTTTCGTATGGTTTAGGGCATAAAATGGTAGTCATTGGCTCTGTGACAAATGCAGAAGCCCATTGAGGGCTGTGAGAAGAGTAAATTCTTGTAGGAATGTATAATGAGGAGATTGCAT
This sequence comes from Sequoia sempervirens, assembly GCA_007258455.2. Classification (NCBI taxonomy): domain Eukaryota; kingdom Viridiplantae; phylum Streptophyta; class Pinopsida; order Cupressales; family Cupressaceae; genus Sequoia; species Sequoia sempervirens. Next base: position 41,480 of record VDFB02005836.1, on the reverse strand, counting down.
TTCATTTTCAACATTTCGTAAATTAGTACAAAGTTTAATGCAGAAACATGGTAAATCAAGCAAAAAGGTATTGCAATTTTGTGAATCAATTGTCTTGTCTTTTGTTTTATTTCAGACCACTTCAACCAAATCACCCATTCCGTCACACCTGGTAAAGTAAATAGAGGCCGACAATCCATCACCGTTCAACACAGTCCAGCGAAAGCCTAGCCAGGTTTCGAACCCTGACCTCTATGTGACTACGTAGCTTACGACTGGGGCAACATAATTAAGGACAAAAGACGAGTTAAAACACATAGAATCCAGACGCTACTGCACGGCATTAAATTCCTTTGTAAGTGGGACTAGTTGCATCTGCACCACATCATGGTATGTCTGCTGCTTTGAGCTATGGTTTGATAGTTCATATAAGTTTTCCCTTTGATGGATGGAGGAATGTAAAAAAAATCTAATTTGAAATACCCAAAAACCCACATCTGTATTTTACGGACTATAAAACTTAATCAAAATATTTTTTTAGCTATATAAAAGAATTTTTCGAAGCCTGATTAGACGGTCAATCTATTCGATAATATAGATAATAGTGTTTGATTCATCTAGATTTATCTCTTATGAATGAAGGACAATATGAAGAAAGATATAGTGATACATGTTAAGACTGTGCTTGATTCATCTAATATAAATATAAATAATATAAATAATATAAAATGTTATATAAATATATATTATAACGAACTAGGTATAATTGTACACGAATATTTTTTTATAACTTGCGTTCAAGGAATGCGGGTGGGCAAAGAAAAAAGGTGAAAAAGAAGGTGAAGTAAAAAAGTGAAAAACCGTAAAAAATATTTGTACTGTGCTCTAAAATAAAAAGAATAAAAAAATGTCACGCTGTCAGTTACGACCGTATTTACTGTTCTGCGCGGATTACTATTTTTGCAGGTACAACACTGTGGGAGGGGTATCCGTAGCATGGATGGAGGCATGGCATAGCATCCATGCCCAGGTGCATTCCTGGGGCTGGATAGCCAGTGCCTACTCCTGTTGGTTGCCTTTAAATCTGTACCTGCATGTCGTATACTACTGTGGCAAATGCTTAGTAGTTTCGGTAGAGAAGAAAAGATTAAAAATCAAAGTGGCTACGCCTGCCGTGTCACATACTTCACAATGACGTAGCATACACACAATTTATTGGACTTTACCCGCAGTACCTGTGGCAAATGTAGTAGTTTCAGTAGAGAAGAAAAGATTAAAAAATCAAAAGTGGGTACGCCTGCCGTGTCACATACCTTTGCAATGCCGTAGCATATAACAATTTATTGGAAGAAAAGTCTAAAGTAAAAATGGGTCCCTCTGTATTGATTTTCACGTACTATCATGCTATTTATGCTGAATGTGTGGTAGGAGTTTCAACATCTGTAGGTAGGGAGAGGGCCCAATAGTCGCACTCAATGTAATTTATAATACCCAATAGTCGTGCGGGGTCCAATAGTCGCACTCAATCGTAATATAATACCCAATAGTCGTTTATATAATGTCAATAGTTGTGATTTGACTACCCATAATTAAACAAAATGTATGCTTTTGATCTAAAAAGCAACCAATCATGTGATACCACATCAGCACTCAACTACTCATGATGTAATGCACGAGAATTGGTCTCACTATTTTTTGGGGCCTTTTGGACACCTTGACAAAAACGCATGTTGATGTGGCATCATATTTGATGATGTGGCCCTGAAACCTTAGTTATAAGCAGAGAACTTGCCAAGTAAGCTGCTGTAAAAAATTGGGAGTGATTTGAAATTTCTACGTAGGATAATTAGAAGCGCTGAAGTTAGGATACACAACTACTGGGCCCTCTCCCTAATTGAGTTTGACACCTAATTTTTTGGTTCCCAATTCTTGTGTTTTCGTTCTATCGCTGGTGAGCCTTCCAACACAGGCTTTCACCTACTCAGACCCTCTCTGTCTTTGCCCTTCACCTTCTCATCTGCTCAACAAGCCTTTTTCATTGCTCTTTATTTCTGTTCCTTCTTTGTCTGTGTACAGTCCGATCCAATTTCATGCCATCTACTTCTACTTCAACGCCTGCCTTTGACAGATACCACCCTCCCACACCTAGGCTTGCCTTCCAAAGGGATAAGAGGTATCATGTGTTTCTGAGTTTCAGGGGACCAGATGTGAGGAAGACTTTGGTCGATCATCTCTTTCAAGCTCTGTCTGCAGCAGGACTCAATGTCTTCATTGACTCTGATAAATTGAAAAAGGGCGAAATAATTGATCTGAGTTTGGAAAGAGCAATCGAGAGCAGTGCCATACGCATTCCTATATTTTCGAGAGGATATGCTGGCTCAGCTTGGTGTCTGAAGGAGGCCGCTGCAATGTTGAGCACCCCTGCCCTGATTATTCCTCTGTTTTATGATGTGGATCCAACTCATGTTAGATACCCTTTGAGTGAGTCCAGTCCCTACAACCAATCATTTCACAAACATTATGCCCATTCAGATCGATACACAAGAGAAGAGATTGACGGGTGGAAGAATGCCCTTTTGGAGATCTGTAAACGCTCGGGCTGGTCCATGGATCTAACTCAGGGGTAAGTAACCACCATCACTTTCTGTTCGCTTTTCGATATTTTTGATTTATTATTTTATGGCTGCCGCTGATAATGGACGATCCATTTCAGGGTTTTATATGAAATTTATGATATTGTTCAGCTCTTTGATAAATAAGGAATGTATTAAAATAAATATATAATTAAAGGTTATAAGGGTTTTAATAACTGTCTTGATCTTTGTTTATTCTTGAATCATAGTGTGATGATAAACATAAGATCTACACATCTTATTTGTGTTTAAATTTTAAACTTAATTCTGTCACCCAATAGGATCAAAATACCAGTATTTACTTCTTCCACCAAAATAAATTTAAATTCATAGAACAGTTTCTTTCAAATTAGTTGAAATGTTAGTTGTTTAGGTGATAGTGAATAGCCTATTACCTCTATGTTTTGTAATATCATATAAGAATCAATTTTAGAAGTATCTTTAAAGGTATGTGTATTACTATTTTGTATCATAATTATGTGTGCTGTTTTTGGAGTTGCAAAGAACACTTGGGATAAAACTTTGCTTATATCTTAGGTTTTATACAATATTTATATTTTTGTCTAAAAGAGGTTATTAGGTATTACCATTGATAAACTAGTACACTAGAGGTTTATTAACATATTTTTGGAATTTCTTGTATGTAGGGTATGGTTTATTTGAAGGCCTAATGTATTAAGCTTATTTAGCACTGTTTTTAATTGTCTTGTACTTAAAAACTATCTAGGTCTATTAGAGCTTAAAGTGAAGAAGAATCACCCTCCTTATGAATTGGTACTCAATTGTCCAATATTTGAGTATGAGTCATAGCTTGTTGATTATAAGTTAGCATTTATCTCTAAAGCTTAGATTTGAGTTTATTCTTTAAGATTTATGGAATTGTAATTTTCACAAACAACAAGATTCATTTGTAGTCAATATACTACAAACATGTATGATAATTCGACTAAACCCTTATTTATGACCAATCAAATATTGCATTAATAATATATCAATTCAAAACTTTTATGTCTATGAGGTGTATATATATATTCCCAAACTTTTTTTTTGATCAGAAGAAGCTGAAAAATTACCATTTACACAACATAGCTGCATCAACAACAACAAAATTAAACAACTACAAAGTTGCACCAACAACAAAACTAAACTTTCATTAATTTTTTTACTTCCACTTAATATTTCTATAAAAAACACTTGTAATTTGTTTTTGAGTTAGTTTCCTCAAGAGACCATAGCCGAGGAAAAAAAAGAGTAAAAGATGAATAAATCATCATAAAAAGCAATAGACCTTAGCTAGTAATCATTCAAATTGTAATCCATGTTTAAACACCTATAAAGGGTAGTTGTCGTCCAAATTGTTGTGATATATAAACATAGGGTGTTAGACACAATATTATTATTGACTTCCAAGTTGCAAGTTTGAATTGCTAGAGTGGCTTGAAATGGTAGGGAGAAAGGGGCATGAGTTTTGCTATATAAACATTAGAGGGAGTATGAGTTTTGCTTTATAAATAGTTAGAGGGAGTATGAGTTTTTGGTAGAAATCTCTTAGATGAGAATCAAGAATTGAGGGGTATTCATTTGGCTAAAGTAGCAGCGTCATCTCTTATGGTTTCAAGACCTTGCACTTAGCAAGTCTTGATCCTCAGTGTACTTGTTCAAAAACATTCAAGTTCATCAAAATACAACTCTTCCATTAACAATTAAAAAAAAGTTTAAATATAATTTAAATATTAAATCATGATTTTTATATTGTTTGTAAATTTTAATTAAATACCTTTTATTTTTTATTACACTTTATATATTTTCAAAATTCTATCTATAAAAAATTATTTATTTACATATTGGCTTTTATGATTTTTTATTTAAATTTTTTCATTATTATCTTAAAATTTTCATTAAAATATTATTTTACATAAATTATAAGAAAATTTTTAGTATGATTTTTTTAACAAGAGCTGCAGAGCAGCCAAGTTCCTACCAAAATGTTTAAGAATAGTTTTGTTTGTATTTGTTATGATTAACATGAAGTAAACGCTATGTACATGTTTCCAACATTATGTAAATCAAGCCTATTATTGCTTTTGCATCTACACTCATTTCAACTACATGGTTTCTTGTGAGGTTGCAAGTTTTGACAAATAGATTAAGGATATCCTTGGCATTTTGTTTCAAATTGCTACAACTTTCAGCGTACTTGGAGGAAGGATTTTATATATATTAAAACATTATCATTGGTAATACAAATAAATAAAAATTGACTAATATGGGTTAAACCCTATTAGGGATTTAAATGTTTGCATCTACTTTTGTTGTTTTATAGTCATGTTTTGGCCCCGTCTCTTTATTTTTTCGTTTAATTTTTTTAGTTTTATCATATTTATATAATGGTTTGTTACATTTAAATAGTAAATGAAATTTTAAAATTTAATCATGTTTCATAAAATGATTAAATTAATAAATATTATAATTCTATAAAATAATTATTTAAATTGAAAATTTTAATATTTATTTTTACATTTATGTTTAAGAATTATTATTTTAAAATTTAATTGAGGTATGCAATTATTTTTAAGAATTATTAATTTAATTAGTATTTGTTTTAAATTATTTTTTATAATTAATAATTATCATGGGTTAAATTGTAAAATAAATAGTATTTTAGAAAGGAGAATTAATTTTAATTGGTAGTAATCTTAATTGCTACATGTCATTATTTTAAAGAAATGAGAGAGTAATTCTAAACAATTAATAATTTATTTATTTTTTAACAATCAAATTAGTGTTGATTTAAAATTAATATATTAAAATTAAAATTTATTTTCATTTATTTTTCTTTATTTTATTAATTAGTATGAATAACATTAATTGAATTTTTTACTTACAGATTTGTAATTATAATTATTTTAAATTAATAAATTAGTATATATTTTTATAATTGTTTAAATTTTTGTGAGAACTAATTTTTAAAGATATATTTTTTTATAGATTATGAAACTTATTATATTGTTAATGATTTATAAACTAATTAAATTTGAAGTCTTTATTTAATATAAGTCAGAATAATATTCGATTTTGACCTACTCTGTCCATTGCATTGCAGCTACGAAGCTTGGCTGGTAAAGACAGTTGTGAACGACCTGATCAAGACATTGGACAGAGTGCCAAGCATCCAGTGGGAATGGAGAGCGTTAAAAATCTTCTCATTCAGAAATTAAATCTCAGTGCAGTGGATGGAGTGCTTAAACTTGGAATATGGGGCATTGGTGGTATTGGCAAGACCACAGTTGCCAAGGCCGTCTATAATCAAGTTTATACTGATTTTGATGCTGCTTCATTTGTATCTAATGTCCGCTCCACTGCTGCAGACCCGAGAGGCCTTACAGAGTTGCAGAAACAAATTCTAGAAGAGTTAATCAATTATGGTGGACGAGTGCGCAGTGTTGACCAGGGAAAATCTTTGTTCAGAGATCGTCTGGGAGGAAAACGTGTGCTGCTAATTTTGGATGATGTGGATGATGATAGACAATTGAATGCTCTGGTTGGGGATTGGCTGGCCCCTGGAACCAGAGTTATTATAACTTCCAGAGACCAACATATTCTGAATGTTGCTCAGGCTGACTGCATCCACGAGATGAGTGGATTGGAGATAGATGAAGGTCTCCAGTTATTCAGTTGGCATGCCTTTCTAAGAGCATCTCCAACTCTCACTTACCAAGCTCTGTCAAAAAGAATAGTGAAAGCCTGTAAGGGGCATCCTCTTTCATTGCAAGTGATTGGATCCTTCCTCTATGATAAGCAGGATAGCAGAGGCTGCTGGGAAGAAGCTCTTCTCAACATTACTTCCAACCGAGAAATCTACGACAGACTCTACATCAGTTATAGTGCTCTTACTGATGATGAAAAAGAAATATTTGTTGACATTGCTTGTTTCTTCATTGGAGAATACACAGAATTTCCCGTTATTTTCTGGAAATCTTTGTATGAGAAGGTAGACACTGCCTTATGTAATCTTTCAATGAAGTTACTGATAAAGATTGATTATAGAGGTGTATTTGATATGCATGACCATTTGAGAGATATGGGGCGCACCATTGCTCAAAAAGAAAAAGAGGATACCCGAATATGGGAAGCTGCCCATTCAAGTATCATATCCGACAACATCACTCGCCTCCGACTCAAGGGAGGCAATCCACAAAGGCTCGAATTGCTGTACAGGCCCGGTCTTCGCTATCTTTCTTTGCAGATTGTGGACATTATTGGAGGCATGACGGAAGACACGCTGGCCATGCTTCCTCCAAGTTTAATATGGTTAAGGCTTGAAGGTTGTTGGTCTTTCACTGAGATGGATAGAGTTCAGAAGAAGCCACGTTACTCCGGATTTGTAGGTAACATTTGGCAATTGAAGACTGTGCGAATAGTAGACTGTGATGCCATTGAAAGTCATTCCATCTCCTCCTTATTTTCACTTCCTAATATACAGCTGCAGCACTTGGTCATAAGGTGTGGAAACTTGAATAACCTCCCTGATACCATTGGCAACTTATCACAGCTGCAGCACTTGGATTTAAGTGGGTGTGAGAACTTGAATAACCTCCCTGATACCTTTGGCAACTTATCACAGCTGCAGCACTTGTATTTAAATTCTTGTTACACCTTGAATAACCTCCCTGATACCATTGGCAACTTATCACAGCTGCAGCACTTGGATTTAAGTGAATGTGATAACTTGAATAACCTCCCTGATACCATTGGCAACTTATCACAGCTGCAGCACTTGGATTTAATTAGTGTGAGAACTTGAATAACCTCCCTGATACCATTGGCAACTTATCACAGCTGCAGCACTTGTATTTAAATTCTTGTGACAACTTGAATAACCTCCCTGATACCATTGGCAACTTATCACAGCTGCAGCACTTGTATTTAAGTTGGTGTGAGAAGTTGAATAACCTCCCTGATACCATTGGCAACTTATCACAGCTGCAGCACTTAGATTTAAGTGAGTGTCAGAATTTGAATAACCTCCCTGATACCATTGGCAACTTATCACAACTGCAGCACTTGTATTTAAGAGGATGTGGAGCTGCTAATATTGATAGATTCCGATGAGACATTCTTAGTACTATATTTTCATAAAATTGATTGCCGCTCAAATTTCTTGTCAAGCCAATTGATCTGTACATTCCACTTCATGTTATTTGGTTTTTACTAACATATTTCGTGGCATTTTTTTAGTTTGGTCAGAATTAAATTCTCCATTATGTTCTAATGACAGAATTTAGTTTTTACTAACAAATTTAGTGGCATTTTTTTAGTTTGGTCAGAATTATGGAATATTGATTCAACTTAAAGTATTATAAATTATTTTAATATTTTTTAAGTTTTGTGTTTAATTTTTAATTTTTTACTATTATATGTTTACTAAATTTAAACATATAAGTTATTTGTTTATCAATATATTTTGTAGAATTTTTTTAGTTCCATCAGAATTATGGGAATATTGATTCAAGTTAAAGTATTATAAATTATTTTAATATTTTTTAAGTTTTCTGTTTAATTTTTTTATTTTTTAATATTATATGTTTACTAAATTTAAATATATAAGTTATTTTTTCTGTTTTCTTCATTATATAGTACGTTATTAATGATTCTTTTAATTTATTTGTTTCAAATTTAGTTTTAAGGCATACTACAATTTGTTATCTAAAATAGTCTCATTGCTTTGAAGTATAAGTGTCATTCTTGTATTGCCTTATGTTATTGTGACTCCATGCCACATTTGTTCTTTAATCTCCTTCAACCAATAAGATTGCAACACCTATTAAGTCTTCCTTGCTTTTCTTAAAATAAACATTCACATGAATTAAAATAAGTCATTGTTTGCAACCATAACATTAAAGAGTAGCACAATCTTACAACCCATTAAAAGCTACATGATTATATGGTTTGGGTTATAACACTCAAAGAAAAACTTTGTACCATTTAATAGTTGTGTTTCCCCCTAAGAATGACACATGTACTTTCATGTTTTGAAATCATCTTTTTTTAAATAATTTGTTTTAGTAGCTAAACTCTTATTAATTTACAATTGTGAAATAATTTCAAAGTTTACATTGCAACTATTACATTTTATTAAACATCAAGGCATTGGTGAGGAAAAAGGCATAGGGTGGTCACTCACCATACTACTAAGATAAACCAAAAAATTACACAGGGCCCTAAGAAATAGTTTGTTCAATGTGTATATTGTACTAACTAGATTAAATGATTTGTTGTTCCACAATTGTGCATTTAATAACTTGTTGTGAGGTAATAACCTATTTTTTTGATTTGGTTAAATCTTAGGTATGTTCAATGGCCAAGATTTATTATATTTTAGATCTAAGGCATTGAGGTGTTCGGTGTGAAGCAAAGTAGGAGGTTTCTCATCCATCTGTTGGGCCAAGCTAAATGACATTATGAATTGTTTCCAACTCAAACAAGATTATGGATGTTAAGGCATTAGGCTATCAATGAGGATATAAAGGTTTACCCAAAGTGGTGCCTACAAATGTATTAAGTTTTTTTGAATCAATCTCATATCATAACAAAATTCCTTCATAGCTCAAGATTGACAATCTCAAGTCAATATCAAAAGAGTAGAAACACATTAAAGTAAATCTTGACAAGGGTGTGGAGGTGCTCCTAATTAATTATTCTCAAAGTTCTTCACAATAATATGGGCTCATAGTTGAATTAATCATCCAAAACGCATAACAATTGGGTCTTAGAAATATTTCTAAACCAATTTAAATCTGTGTGACTGTCAATTTAATTATCACTACTTAAGCCTTTTATTATGTTGTGTAGTTAGTGGGAAAAATCTTAATATTAGATGAATAGGTCTTCAACATGCAAGATAACATGCACATGGTTTAATGAGCCCATTTGATCCATATGATGACACATAGCCTTAATGGAAAGTTGCCACATAGGCTTAAAGGAAAGTTTGTATGAATCAATAACTTGGTAAAAAGGACCTAGAATTGGGTGGTAGGAGCACAAAGAGCAAAAGGGAAGTTGGTCATGGTTCTATTTTGTTGTTTGATTCTAACTTAGATAATTTTAGGATTAGTATACAATATAAACATTGGACAAGAAGTTTTGGTCTATTATTTTATTTTATTTTTGTAATGACCTATTATCACCATAGCATGGTGCTTAAGTGATGTTTTCATTTATAAAAGGTGACTACACACCATTTTTTTGAGCGTGCTTATTGGTTACAAGTAGTATTTTTCCTCATTATCTCTCTAGACTAGAGCAACCATTAAGAAGTTTATCACCAACATTTTATCACAAGTCATTTCGTGTCAATCCACTGGTATTATTGGATTTTATGTTAATTGGTAAGGCTAATGAAGATTTCTTACGATTATGTCAACATTTGTTTAAATGTGCATGTTGAACCCCATTGGTTAAGAGCATGCACATGGATGCTCACATGGGTCTATGTTGTATGGAGCAAATGAGAAATTTCCAAGTGGTCCAATAACGTGAAATTTGTGTCCATATTCAAACAAGGATTTTTTATTGCAAATTAGTGACATGTTGTTTTTCTTAGTTTGAATGCTAAAATGACAAAAAAGAAATCGAGAAATTTGCAAGTAGTATTCCATCACGATCCTTTGATAGCTTTTCCTTTTTTCCATATCATTAAAAATAGGCAATTTTGGTAGCATATGATTAAAATAATTGTCTTATGAATTTTTATCCTACAAAGAAGTATAAGCAGTGTTGGATTGGGGAAAATGTTTGTTTAATAGTTAAAATTATAAACATAAACAAGGGTCTTCAGACAAGATTAAAACAAAAATTCCTCAAATGCACTATCAACACATATGGTGAGCATCATTAACTACACATATAATTACATAAATAATAAATTGTATCATACAATGTATTCTCAACACTACATATTTTGAAGTAAACATGTCTTTTCAATGCTATATATACTTTGAGGGGCCTTCATGAACCATCTTTCACCTCTTCATCATTATAAGGAAGCACTCTACTAGAACTTGATGCATACCATGTTAGATTTAAAGCATAGACTACCATATGAAGTGGGTTGCTTATAGTTTTTCATTATTGCATCATAATGGACATAATATACTTCTCATGTAATCTCAAATTAGTGTCCTTGCTATGAATATTTCTTACTTCATCTAGTAAATCATGCTATCAAGTGAGTATCTATCAACATGCCTAATCAATTACATAATAGGTGAGATGGAAGAGGAAATATATTTGCACACAAAATTAAAAAAATAAAAGAATAAAGAATCAATTCTTATTTAAAATTAAAATACATAAACCTCCCTCATACCATGCAACTTGCCACAACTACGACAGTTCTATTTAGAAGGATTGTAAAGTTACTAATATTGACAACCTGTCACAACATTGGAGGATTCCAATGAGACATTCTTAGCACTATATTTTCCATAAAATTGACTGCCTGAACAAGCTCCAATTTCCTATCAAGCCAATTTTATGGGATGGAAATTGCACTCCAAGATCCTTGGAATGAATCAACACCTTACACTTGTTGTTATTTGAGTTATCTTAGTGAACACTATATTAAATTCTACCTTATTATTAATGACAAGTGAATTTAGTTCTTATGTGCAATGCCAACAATAACTTCTCTACACAACACATATTTCACTAAAGACTAGAATTATTAAAATATTAAATCGAGTTAAAATATTATAAATTTGTAAGCCCAAGGCAACGTTGGTTGGGCACTGGGCTGGGTCATGGGGATACCTCTAGCGCAACAAATAAAAATTATAACTTTATTATTTTTTAAGTTTGTGTTTAGTAGAAACTAGGAGAATCTAGGAGATAAAAGACAAGCACAAATGAACAATATGTAATATTGTATTTAGAAGACCCAAATTACATTGAGTACAAAACCTTGCATATATAGGCAAGGAAGCTGCAATCAACCTATTGTTGAGAAAAATGTGTCTCGAACTTATTGGTTAAGGCTCTCTAAAATCAGGAAAACACTTAGAAGTTTAGTAGTTTCATAGTTTGAGCTTCGAGCTTGTCACTTACCAAATGCATGGTAAAAGCCTTAGAAGTTTTGCAAGTAATCAAGCATCGGCCTTCAGGCTTATCGCTTACAGAATGCAGTTGCAAAAGTCTTAGAAAAGTTGAAGAGTGTTGACAATTAGACTTTAGAGTTCCATCATATGCTTTACTAGTGTGGTTTGCGGTATCGAGTATTGAGAAACCTCGAGTCCTGACCTACGAAAGGACTTCATTCTTAGGTATTTACTGTAGTACCACAGGGTGTAGCTAAGAGGGGTGTGGGCTGGAAGTATTACCTGCCATCTCACGGTGATCATCATCAGCCTGTGCGGGTGTGTGGGGCCATACTGCCACCTCGCAACGGTCCATGAAATGGATGGTGGTAGGGCGGGGATTCTCCCACCACCCCATGTTGATCTAAGAGACAACTTGTAGTAGTGTGGGGAAAAGTTAGTAATTCGCTATCCCACAAGGGTCAATCTAAGTGGTTGAGGTGTTGCGGTGGTCAAAATGAATGTTAGAAGCAAACTATAGTCTTGTGGCTAGTCAACAAAGGCTTTGAAGTATTGCGGTTAAGATTGGGAATGATGGGTGGGGATTCTCCTGCCACCCCATGTCAAGCTAAGAGACAACTTGCAGTAGTGTGTGAAAAAGTTAGTAACTCACTATCCCACAAAGGTCAGTCTAAGTGGTTGTGGTGTTGCAGTGGTTGGACCAAATGGTAGAAGCAAACTGCAGTCCTCTAGCTAGTCAACAAAGGCTTTGCAGTATTGCGGTTAAGACTGGGAAGGACAGGTAATGACTATTAAACTGTTTGTGACCGTTCATCTGTTATGGAAGTTGGAATGTCAATTTTCCTAAAACATTGTGAAGTATGTATTGAATGATGCAACACATTGGATTGATAGTGTGGGTCAAAGAAGATTAGAGTGAATGTAATGTAATGCTGCCAGTTTCATTCTAGAAAAGCACCTGAAAGAGCATAGCTCTGTACTTGTATGTAATTTACGTTTTACTATAATACAAGAGATCTTTGCTTTGGTGTGTGGGTTTTTTCCTAAAAGGGTTTTCCCATGTGAATTCCTATATTGATGTTTTATTGTCTATTCATGTGTTTAGTATGTGCATCTTAGATGAACTGTAATTTGCAAAGTTTTAAATGCTTTATTTGCTTCTCTCCTGAAGATTTGCATTAGGAAGGCATTTTCCACACTCTTCTTTCCTTACAGCTGGTATTAGAGCTTGGCCAACTTTGTTGTCCCTGTAGCTAAGATGAATTTTTTTGTGCTAATCTTATTCAGTGGGATTTTTACAGATAAATCTAATTTATAACTTATTGTAGATTTAAGATGATGAGCACATCCAAAATAATAGAGATTGAGAAGCTCAACGATGATGATTTTGAGTTATGGAAACTAAAAATGGAATATTTTCACGTAGATCGAGAGTTATGGGATCTAGTATCCTCTAGAAAACCATCATCAACCTTGCAAGATGACTAGGATGCAATAGAACAAAAAGCTAAGGGTCAGATCAGATTGTGCTTGGCCAATTCACTTCTCTTGAACATCCATGAAGAGAAGACAATGAGACTTTTATGGAAGAATATTGGTGACATTTATCAGGGGAAATCTGGTAAATAAGTTATTTCTAAGGAAAAAGTTGTATTATTTGAAGATGGAGGAAGGAGCATCTATTGCAGATCATTTGAATGCGTTTAACATGATTATTGCTCAGTTGGGGTCTATTGGTGTGAAGATAGATGACGGGGATCATTTCTTTCTCCTGTTATGTTATTTTCCTAACACATGGGATCACTTGGTAATGTTTATTGGGAGTACAACAACCACTTTCAAGATGGAAGATGTGGTTGCTTTGTTGTTGTCAGATGAAATGCGACGAAAGTCTTTTGAGATGGCCAAGGAGGCCCTTGCTATTCAAGGAAGATGAAAGGAGAGAGGCAAGAAGGACATAAATTCTAAATCCAAGTTAGAGGGGAGATCAAAGTCTCCTAGTAAAAATTCCAAGGTGAAATGTTGGAACTATGGGCAAACTAGACACATCCAAAAATATTGTAAAGAAGAGAAGAAGAAGAAAAATAAAAATAAAAATTCTTTTGATTGTGAATCTTGTTAGGATGATTCAGATGCATTCATAGCATCCTTTGCACCTCATGCATCAAAAGATGTGTGGTTAATTGACTCAGGTGCATATTTTCACATGACCTCTCATAGGGGTTGGTCTTCAAAATATAAAGAGTATGCTGGTGGAAGGGTGTATTTGGGTCATGACTCTCACCTAAAGATTGTTGGTCGTGGAAGAGTCAAAATTCAATTTCCTAATAGAAGAATAAAGGGAATCAATGATGTGATGCATATACCAGGTCTAGCTTGAAATTTATTTTCTATAAGTAAGCTTAATGATGCTAGTGTGCAAGTATCTTTCTCAAATCGTGTTTGTAGAATGACTAGAGACTCTATGGTGTTGGCTACTTGGGTACATGAATTGTCACTATGTATAAGCTGGATGCATGTGCAGTACAATGTAATAGCGCTTCTGCAAAATCAAGTAATCTGATCATGTAGAGAAATGAGGTGTTTTTCCTAAGGGAAAAAATTCTTTGGAGATGAAGCTCCCAGTAGAGAAAACAATGGTGTGGCATCAGAGGCTCAACCACATTGGTGAAACAGGATTAAAATCCTTGAAAAATAAAATACTGGTTGAAGGGATTGATGATTGTAATCTTGAGTTTAATTTTTACAAAAATTGTATATATGAAAAGCAACATTGTGTTTCATTTTATTCTAGTCCTGGGTGAACCCACAAAAGTGGTTTACAATTGGAGTGAGGAAGGAAAAGTTGAAAAAATGACCCCATGCCAAAAAATTTCATTTTTGGGGTTCAAGTGAACTAATAGGTTCGAACAAACCAAAAGAGGGTTCACTAGAACCTAGGTTCGAGCGAACCCATTCAATGCAAGTTCCCACCATCCCGCCAAAAACACAATAAAAATCCCTTTTGAAAGGGGGTTTGAATGAACCTAGTTTGTTTTACCCCTGGGGGTTCGCTGAACTCGGTTTGAGCGAACCCCCTTTCCCACCTTTTGCTCTCTCCACCAAAAATAAAAAATTTCCCTTCGAGCTTGGGCTGAGGATGAAAATGGAGACTTCACAAACCCAATTGGAATTAGGTAGGGGGGTTAGAGCAAACCTCCCTTTTCCCACCTTTTTGCTCTTTAGCACCAAAAAAATTAGAATTTTTTCCCTTCGAAGCTCGGGTTGAGGATGAAATTGGAGGAGAATTCACAAACCCAACTGGAATTAGGTAGTCCTCAGAACGAGCTATCCAATACTATAATTTTAATATGTTTTGGTTTTATTATGTATTTTTTTTAGTTTTATTAAACATAGGTTTTTCACCGAAAATCAAGCTCTTTGTTTTGCACGTGGAAAATAACAGATTATCAATTTATTTTTTGAAAAATATGAGTGCACTAGATATTGAAGTCCTTGATCCAACAAAAATAAAATTGAATTTTGACATAAAAAAAGTTACACGTTATAATGTCCAAACCTATGTTCAATTGTAATTATTTGAATTTGAAACTTGATTAAAGAAAAAAATATTCAATAAAAACTATCTAAGCAATTGGAAGCACTAGATATTAGAGTTATAAATCTAAATTTGAAATAATTAGAATTTTATCCTTCATGGAAAAATTTTTATGCAGTATACGGTGAGCGTCACTCCTTAAAAATGTTGTTTTCTGAAAACACTAGTTTTCAAGGAGATGGGAAAACTGGATTCCAAAAAAAAAATATATTTAGAATCTACAGACAAAATGTCACAAATCGGTAGTTCGCATCATCTTCAAATTCCTCACGAAGATTTAGTTAGAAAAAATTATTTAAGTGTCTAGTTTGGCCAAAAATTGTAAACTAGTATTATGGGATCACCCTCCTCATAAATCTTTTGGTCTTTTGGATTATAATCATGTTGATGTGTTTGGTCTTGTTAATGTTCTTTAGTTAGTGAAATCTATGTATTTCTTTTCGTTCATAGATGATTATTTGAGGACATTTGTTTATTTTCTTAGAAGTAAAACTAAAAGTTTCAATTCGTTTAAGGAATATAAAACCTTGGTTGAAAATCAGACTGGTAAAAAGATTAAGTGTTTGAGGATGGATAATGGTCGTGAGTTTTGTTCAGTATATTTCAATAAGTTTTTCAAGGACCACATAATTAAAAGGCATAAAAAAACTCCTTACACTCCACAACAAAATGGAGTTACAAAAGAGATTAACAGAACGTTGATGGAGAGGGTGATAAATATGTTGAGTAGTGCTGGTTTGGAACAAAAGTTCTGGGTTGAGGTTGTGGCTACAATATGTTATCTGATTAACATATCTCCCACTTTGGCACTCGTGGACAAGACACTTATGGAAATGTGGACTGGTAAGAAGCCCTCATTGAGACACATTAGAGTCTTTGGGTATGAGGCGTATGCATATGTGCCTAGTGAAAAAAGATCTAAATTGGAAAACAAGGCTATAAAGTGTATCTTCATCGGTTATGCAATTTGTGTGAAAGGGTACAAGCTTTGGAACCCATTTACATAGAAGGTGTTGTATAGCAGAAGTGTGATCTTCTGTGAGATGAAACCTTCTATAGTTGATCTATATTCAGAGATGGAATAATAAAGAAAGGAGGTAGTTGAAGTTCCTCTTACTTGAGTTAAGGATGAACTACGTAATCCTAGTGAACCTATCAATTAGGAGAGCTCAAGCAGCTTTGAAAGTTTTGAACAAGATGAAGAACCTCACCCTCAGCTTGTGAGGAGGTCTACGCATGGGAAGTGGCAACTTGAAAGGTTTGGATATTCTATGTTAGATTCCAATTGTGCCTATGCTTTGATTGCTAACACTGATGAGCCTAGGATTGTTAGAGAGGCTATGGGTATGTCTAATTCAAATTCCTATTTAGAAGCCATGAATGAAGAAATAACATCATTGAAGAAGAATGGTATGTGATATCTAGTACCTTTTCCTGAAGGACGAAAGCCTATTAGATGTAAATGGGTGTTCAAGAAGAAGATTGGTTTGGATGGAAGTGTTGAAGAAAATAAAGCAAGGTTGGTCACGAAAGGATATTCATAGGTGGAGGGAATTTATTATGGAGAAATATTTTCTCTTATAGCTAAGCTAGCATCTATCAAATTTATGTTGTCACTTGCAATTGCATATGACTTAAAAATCGAGCAGATGGATGTGAAGACAACATTTCTTCATGGTGATTTGAAGGAAGCGATGTGCATGTCCCATCTAGAGAACTTCATTGAAATAGGTAAGGAAAACCTTGTTTGCAAATTAAAGAAATCTTTGTATGGTTTGAACCAGTCACCGAGAATGTGGTACCAGAAGTTTGATACCTATGTATTGTCTTTGAGGTTTGTATCAATATCAAAGTCTAATTATTGTGTTTACTTTCAATCTAAAAATGGTCGTCTTCTTATTATTGCCTTGTATGTGGATGATATGTTGTTCATTGGGAAAAGTAAGGGTATGATTTCTGAATTAAAATCTTAGTTGTCAGCACAGTTTAAAATGAAGGATCTAGGTTCAACTAGGTATATTTTGGGGATGAAAATCAGGAAGGATAGGGGAAATAAAAAACTTTGGCTTAGCTAGAGCAAGTATATAAATTATGTCCTAGAAAGGTTTAATATGAGAAATTGCAAGTAGTTAGTTGTTCTAGTGTTGCAAGGAATGAAAATTTATGTTGAAGATTGCCCAAAATCTCCCAATGAGATACAAAACATGACCAGGGTTCCTTATGCAAGTGCAGTTGGCAGTTTAATGTATGTAATTGTCTGTACCAGGCCAGATATTTCCCAAGTAGTGGGAGTGCTTAGTTAGTTTATGGATAATCTAGGAAGGCCGCATTGGGATGTTGTGAAGAGAGATTTTAGGTATTTGAAGGGTACTTCTGAGTACACCTTATGTTATCATGGTTAGTCTACTGGATCTCAAAGTTCAGTTAACATTTGTGGATATATGGATTTTGATTTGGCAGGGGACATTCACAGTAGAAGATTCACCAGTGGATATGTATTCACGTTGTTTGGTGGTGCAGTTAGCTAGATGAGAAAGCAACACATTATAGTCGCTTTATCCACTACTGAGGTTGAGTACATGGAAACAACTCATGCTTGCAAGGAAGCCATTTGGCTTAGAAGACTATGCTCAAATGTTGGTTTTGATGCAGGGAAGATTACAATCTGTTGTGATAGCTAGAGTGCCATATGTTTAGTGAAGAATCACACTTTCCATGTCAGAACAAAACATATTGATGTGTAGTACCACTTTGTCAATGATATGGCGGAGGATGGAAAGGTTAGTTTGGAAAATTTGATACTCTGGTGAATTTTGTTGATGCATTAATGAAGTTTGTGAGCATGCACAAGTTCAAATGGCATGCTAGTTCCATGGGCCTTGAGGCCTAAGGTGATATAGTGACTTCAAGCATTGATTGGGAGCTATTAAGTTCTTCGTCAAGTTGGAGAATGTTGAGAAAAAGGTGTCGCAAACTTACTGGTTAAGGCTCTCTGAAATCAGGAAAACACTTACAAGTTTTGTAGTTTCAGAGTTTGGGCTTCAGGCTTGTCGCTTACCAAATGCATGGTAAAATCCTTAGGATTTTTGTAGGTAATCGTGCATCAGCCTTCAGGCTTATCACTTACTAAATGTAGTTGAAAAAGTATTATAAAAGTTGAAGAGTGTTGGAAATTGGATTTCAAATTTTCGTCATATGCTTTACTAGTGTAGTCTTTGATATCGAGTATTGAGAAACTTTGAGTCCTGACCCACGAAAGGACTTCATTATCGGTCTTTATCACAATACCACAGGGTGCAGGTAAGAGGGGTGTGGGTTGGTGGTGTTACCTGCCATCTCGCAATGGTCTTTGTCAGCCTATGCAGGTGTGTGGGGCCATATCTCTACCCCACAACAGTCCACGAAATGGCTGGCAATAGGGCATGGGTTCTCCCACTGCCCCGTGTCAATCTAAAAGATAACTTGCGGAAGTGCAAGGAAAAATTAGTAACCCGCTATCTCACGAAGATCATTCTAAGTGGTTGTAGTGTTGCGGTGGTTAGACACAATGGTAGAAATGAACTGCAATCCTGCAACTAGTGAACAAAGGCTTTGTGGTATTGTGGTTAAGCCTAAGAATGATGGGTAAAGATGATTATGCTATTTGTGATTGTTCATCTATTATGGAAGTTGGAACGTCCATTTTTCTGAAACATTTGTGAAGTATGTATCGAATTTTGTAGTTGTAATGCCTAAAAATTTTACACTAAAAAAAATGTTAAGGGAAAAACACAAATTTCAAAATTTTAATTACAACACATGCCTAACTTGCAAAATTTCATTTCCAAGGCACACAATCAAGCCACAAGGTATGCCTATACATTATATCAATATTAACATATAAGAAAGAGCTTACACATTCCTAGTACTTAACACAAATCAAAATGCTCTCAAATGAGATCATAACCATATCTATTGCATGAACAAATTGAAATAAGGAATGATTTACCAATTCCCAAAACTATGACTTGACTTAACCATTCTATATGTGATTGTCTGAGAGCTTGATTTTAGGCTTCATTAAGGGTTACCAAACCAAATCCTTCTCTTGAGTGATACTTCCACTCCCTTTTAGAGGTGTGAACATGTACCTGCATCCAACTTAGCACATAGTAATAGTAGTTAGACATTCACATGAAATCCACATGCATCATAAATAATTTTCATTATAAAATATTTGCATCAACAAATCATTTGAGTATTCACATTATAATGCATATTATTTTATTTCATCAATATAAACATAATTACTCCTTCAAAGCAATAACATATTAATACCTATTTCAGTATCTCTTTCATATATCAAATATATCAAAATATTGATTTACATTCATCATTATATTTACTTATGAAGGTAAAAGTAACTTAGTAACAAAGAGATGGGGTGTAACATACTTCCCCCCTTATGAATCATTGTCCCCGATGATTTAAAATACTTTTAATGCATTATCATGAATTTTCAAATTAGGATTTTACTTTCCTTTTTCCAAATTAGACAGGAAATAAGTATATTCCCATTTAACCTTCCGTCATAACACAACCCTTATAATCTTGTCATTCCTAGACCTTTCACCAAGTGATTTGTGCTAACATACGAGAAGAACTTGTGTGCTTCACACATACTTTCTCTCTCAAAGATTGTATTCACAATATCATATTTCCTCATATGTACATCGTAAGTACAATAATATATGTATCCTACATGACACCTATACCATAGTGATTAGAAAACATATTCTCATTGGCTAATGAAATTATCCTTAGAGTAACCCATTTAGATAAATATTGTCGGTGCATTATACACTAAATCTTGGATCCTTCCTTTTGGTATCTATGCCATTGGACAACATGGAAGGCGAGATCGTCCATCACTGAAAAAGCTGTTGGAGTATGGATAGACATTGAGAGGGGGGGGTGAATCAGTGTCTGATAGAGAAACCTAAAGTTTAAACCTTTTAAATTTTGACAAAGACTTTTAGTTCAGATATCCTTCCTATTTATAATAGAGCAAAGTTATCACTTTGAGAGCATTCATGAAAAGATGTAAACAAAGATATGACAACATTAACTCAGTTCATTTAGACAACTTATGCCAATATAATTTGTGTGAAATATCTTGCACTTTGCAAAAGATGTGACTAACATTGTTTAATGATCAGAGCATGATGACAAGACAGGTACAACTCATAAAATAGTGTACATGAAGACCAACATCATTAAATCCCTTTAAGACCACCAAATTTCAATGCAGCTTTAAGAGACATTACAACAATTGTGCAACTGAATGACACATGATAAGCATTGAAACAACATAGTGCTTTAGTACATTGTGATAGATTGAAACAAAACAATCTTGAGCTATGAATCAATGAAAGAACATGTGAAGTGATAGACTAAATGCTTTTCACCACAACATGCAAAAAATGAGCTTTTAAACCAGTTTGTAACATATGATTGTGAAAATACTTGTAACATTAGAATACATTAACATTGCAGAAATAAGAATTGATAATAGACATTAATGCATCTGATAACTTATGAAAATCAGATAGACATGAAAAACAATCACACCAAGACTCATCACATAACACATTATGTGTCTTGAGTGGAAAAACCTCTTGGGGAATAAAAACCACTCAAAAAACTCTCTTTATTCACTTAGAGCACCAACTCTACAAAGTTCAGGAGCACCAACTCCACAAAGATCAAAAGCACCAACATCATAAGATACAGGAGCACCAACTCCTTTACAATGCAACACAATTACAATATTCTATCAAAACCCTAGAAGTGCAATATGCAATCCTACAATTTCAATAGAAGACTGTGCAAATTTTAATAAGCACATTGAAGAATGTTATATGAGAAAGACAACATCTTCCATAAATACAATAATCTAAGTATCAATATAAATAATTTCAATGCAATACAACTTATGTACAATATCTTTGAAACATCATATTCCTCTTTCAAATAACCCAAGAAATGCCAGAAATCCATCTTTTAAAGACACTACAAAATAACCTCTGAAAGTAGTTTGTATAACTGTAAACTCACTCAGGTTAGCACATTAACTTTGAAGTTAAATTTCTTACAGCCCGAGAATCATCTAGAAACCCTAAAGTGTTTTAATCATAATTACCAAAGATTAAGTCCTTATCAATAGTATTTCAAAACCAAAGTTTACTAAAATAATAGTACATATTTAATCAAAACCATTCTTAATAACTTCCCTTAACACAATGTCTTATATGCCATAAGCAACAATCTTTTTTTGTTCATTACCTGATTCTAGTGAAAGAAAAATTGAAAGTATGCCTTAAAAATCTAATAACTATGCAGCTGAAACTTCCACTGTCATTCCCTTGTCCAAACACCCACAGTCATTTAAACTCATGTTATTCCATACACCTGACCATTCTCATCCTAGCTCATATAGTGAGCTTATTTTACTATCTATAGAACTTGACTGAGAAGATTTTACTAGAAATATGCATTCACAAAATACCCATGGTGGGAGTTAGGGTTCTAGAATTTTGCACATTGAAATACAAAAATGACTGTCCTATTTTTTCCTTTCCTTCAAGTCTTTCGAAGACTTTATCAAAAGTAATAATGCTTTGAAGTCCGGTATAACAAAAACACTATAATGCACATGATTGAACAAAACATCATAATGCTTTTGAGTATGATGACAAAGTCTTCTACCACGAATGCCAACATACATTATTATTTCACAAAGACTATCGATGCCAAATCATAATCAATCATACACTGTCAATGCCAAATCAACAAGCATATGTCACAATAGTTGAAATCAAACAAAGTCATAATCCCTTGCTCTTGTAAACTTTATTTCCAAAACAAGAATGTTTATGATGCCAATATCACATGACCACAATGTGACTTTATTCGAACCACAAAGTGACTTTATCCATGTTACATATACAATGAAAATTATCAAATAAGAATTAAAAAAAACAAGCTGCCCAAATTCATGTGACTTTTTATGCTTTATGACACCATGAATCAAGTATTATCTCACTTATGTATCAAATATGTCTTGAAGACCCCCTTAAGAAATAATCAATGAAGAGAGTATATACAAGTGGCTTAAACTTGTAATCTACATTCCTATGCAAACTTCTTGTAAACTTGTATGTTTTGTGCAAACATAAGATGTGCCAGTCATATATCATTTGATCTGTCAGCCCAAGTGAAAAAATGCACAAATGTATAAACAAATGTATACCTCAAAAATGAATCTGCCAGTATATATGTTAGCTAAGATAAGTATGTCATTGTGCATAGTGCCTAAGATACCTGTTCAATAAGAAAATGTCATCATGTATACCATGTCAAACATCAACAACCATATACCTAATCTGTGATTTGAAATCATGAAAAGAATAAACCTGATTTGTAGCACCATGTCAAAATGATAAACACTGTCAACATCAATATGCATCATGTAACAACTAGAAACTGGAACTTCATGTGTGTGAAAGCCAAAATTTGAGCCATGTAACCAATTTTGTCATCAAGGACAAACTACAAACATAATAAACAACTAAAAGCTAACAAAACCTTCAAAATTTTAAGCTTGTATCAACAAGTTTTCCTTGATCCTTTGATTTACTATTTCATTTGACAACCTTTCTGACTAGGATTAGCCCTATTTCCTAGCTTATGTCAGCTTTATATAGGTTCAATCATTCTTCCTATATAATGGACCTAACCTTAATGATAGAAGTTTATCGCAATATAAGTGGTGTACCAATCCACCAAGATTTGGTTTATCCCATTTTCCTAACTAGCTAACTTAAAGTAATAATTTGAACATCATTCAATTGAATTTTCATAAGATGATCATGGTTTTTCACAAAACCTTATAATTACTTTCTTGTCCTCCTTTGAGATAACCTTCTCAAGAACATTAAGCAATTGCTCCACACCATATTGGTTACCTTGGTGAGTCTATCCACCTTAACATTATGTCAGTTCTATCGACATAAAAAGATCAAAACTATTATAATGATCTACCACTTCCTCACTAGAATCTCATGAGAGTATACAAGTCCCGCTGATGACATCCTGTCTTTATTCCCTAACATACTGGACAAAAATCCTACTCTATTTCCCTTCTAGATTATAGTGGTTTCCCTTTAGTCAAATAAAATTTCATTCCAATGTCTTGAATATGACATCAATTACCTCATTTTGTTCCTTAATCTCCCAAAATTTTGGGTACATAGGTCTTTTCCTTGATTCATAATAGTCCATCCTGACTAAGTGAGATATTCTTCCATGGACTTATGCCATATTTGATTCTCAAGTATAATGATTAGATATTTTGCGGAGATAAACTCCTTCATCTTAGATCTTTTGTACCTTGGATTTCTTTCATCCTTTGATCATTTCCAAAGTTGTAATTTGATTTTCAGCTCAATTTATTTCTTCTAATGAGCATTTATACAAGTTCGACTATAACAATTCTTGTTTAAATCATGCTGACTTGAAATTATCTTCCAAAAGATGTCAACAACTATAATTACCAATTGCATGTATGTTTCTTGATATCTCAAGACCATGAGTATTTAATTCTTCCATTTTATCTTGCATAGGCAATATTCTTTCCTGTCTTAATCAATATTTCATCTACCTTTTTCAAAACATTATTGATAATATCAAATTGATCTACCAAAATAATATGTACAACATTGTGCTGTGAATATTTCTCTCATTGGTTTATAAGCCCTGACCTTTTCACTATCTTTCACTATCAATTCCAATCTCTCCTCCCTAGTGGTCATGGAGTGTATGACTTTGGTTGAATCATGACTCATGAAGAAGTCAAAATTTCTTTTGAACTGATAATACATCCTTAAAATTTGTATGGGGTATTTCATCTGAGTCCATCTATTCTCCTTCTTCCCCCCTTAGTGTTTCCATGATATTTGAACTCTTAGCAACATTCACTTTCCTCAAAATGAATTGATTTATCATTCATTGTTGTTGACTACTTGTCTTTCTTTCCCTCTGTGGTATGCTTTGCGTATACTTTTTGTTTCCAATTAGATTCATCTTTGATCTCTAATCCCACATATTCAATAGTTGGATGAGATCTAATGAATAAAAAACACTTTTTTAAAACAAGTTAAGAGGTACTCTAGTATTTCATTCCAATTCTTTTTTCCATGTATACCAATATCCTTTTTGTGAAAGAATATCCTTATCCACCAAGTCTCTTTTGTTGATGTGTCTTTACCTTAGTGTATTGCTTCCTTAATAATTCTTTTGATTTGACACATAGTATCTTTCCATATGCAATTTCCTTTAGGAACTTCCAAACATGATTTTTGCTTTTGTTTACAGGTTTTTACTTCTTCCAAATGATTCTCTATCTGAGCCCTTGGTCTCTACAATAATCTTTCCAACTGATTTTTCCCAATTCTGGGTAACTTTAGTTTCTCATAATCTTAGACACTCCAAAGTCATTTCTCTTCTTTCCCCCTTTTCAATTCAAATCTCCCAATTGATATTTCCTATTCTATTTGGTGGAATCATGTTAGCTTTTAATTCTTTGAAATTTGTTTCTTTTTTTGTCCAAAACGGTCTCTAACCTTCATTCAAAAGTATCAACTTTCTCTCTTGACTCCAATTATCGTTGCAAGATTTTAACCTTGTATTGAATTAGGTTTTCCATGGGTTTATCCAACCTCTCTAGATATTTTTGATTCACAAAATGTTGACTTCCTACTTTGACAAAACTTTCCAATTTATTCTATGAATTAGTTCCCTTCCAATTAAGCATACTCATAGATTCATAATATCCCTACTCAATCCAAATTCCTTGAATCTTTGCATCTACTAGTTGCTATCAATAAGGGTTTATTTCATTTCTTCCTATCCCTTAGAATCATTTAAACAATTTTGTAGGGTGAAGGTACTCATTGGTAATCCTCCATAACCTTCCTACCAAACCTAGTTGCATAATCTTCCGCAATCCAAGGTGTATCATATTGAAATATTGGTTTAGGAGTTTTCAACTCCATGGATGATTCTTTCTTTAACCCAAAATTAAACTCAACTTCCCTTTTTGTTTCCACTT
Source organism: Sequoia sempervirens (assembly GCA_007258455.2). Classification (NCBI taxonomy): domain Eukaryota; kingdom Viridiplantae; phylum Streptophyta; class Pinopsida; order Cupressales; family Cupressaceae; genus Sequoia; species Sequoia sempervirens. The sequence goes on along the minus strand of VDFB02005836.1, from coordinate 16,022 downwards.
TGTTCTTTTCCTCTTTCCATCTTGGTGTGAGAATTTTTCAACTATTATCTTCCGATAAGATTTACACATCAATTGCATAATGAGCTCATAGGTTCCAAAGATGAACCTTGTAGCTCTAATACCATGTGTAACAACCCCATTGTTCTACTTAAGGAATTTTCCTGAGTTTTAACCTTAAGTAAATAAACTTAAGATACCAATCACATAGCAATAAAAATTATATTTTCAACATAAGATGATATGCTCATTTGATATAATAGTATGTCAACTTCCTCATTACATTCCATGATATATTTTTGATTGATTAAGCAAGGAAAGGTCCCTAACCCTTATAGAAGAACAACAGTCTACAAACCAACAACAAGGCAAAATAACACAAAAAAGGAAGTAGAACAAAAATAGAACCACTTCCCTCACCCCAATCAACCAAAAAACATTAGCCTATACCCACCACATCAAACTTTATAAACCTATCAATAATCCATATGAGATATAACCAATTCATCATAACATCCATCCAAAAAAGTAGGTTATAATAGCATAACCTTAAAAGAGTGTTCAACTACTAACCATAGTTCTTAAAAGAAATATAACTAGAAATATAACAATCTAGGCACCTACAACCTATACCACCTAAACACATTATAGAATAGGAAAAATAAAGAGGAACAAGAGCCAAGGATTAAGCATCCTCAATTAGGCTCCATTCCTTCACCTGATCTTCAATAGAATCTTCAAAATTATCTTTGAACTTCATCTTTCTAGAAAAATTGGCCTCATCATCATTCGCCTTTTTCCTCTATTGTTTCTTTATTTTACCTTGTCTAGAGATAGTAGCCATGACAAATTTTTTCATAACTACATCCATGACCCTACACAAACTATTCACCACACTTTCAAGTGCCTATAACCTGCTAGAATTATCATCCTTTTGCATCATTTTTTCCAACAATTCCATCCTTTCCTCCACCATTTGAATTCTAATAGTATCTAAACTTGACATGTTATCTTTTAAATCATCATTACTAGGGTTAGTAATCTCCATATCCTCTAGGTCATTAGTAGCATCTCATTTTTCAACGACCATATTAGTTTCCTTTTTAGCATCCTACCCATCCCCTTCCTATGAATCCCCTTCCTCCTCCTCATGGCTAGAGTCTTCCACTTCCTTTGACTCCTCCTCCTCCTCCTTTGGAGACCCACCACTACCCAAGATATCTGAAACTTCCTCAGATGATGAAGCCTTTTCCTTCCTTACCATCTTCTTCCTCTTACTATCCAAAGACCCTTCAACATTCTTTTCTTTTGACCTTTTAGATTTTTTACTATTATCATACCCCATTGACACAACCAAAGCAAGATGAGTCGATCTTTGATCCACCAAAGTGGAACATTCAAGGTTGTTTTCATTGTCATCAGGTATCGTTATAGTGTTAGGGTCAACCCCCAACTCATGAATCAACATTTTTCTCTTCTTGTTCACAACGAGAAAAATAGGAATAGCACTACATTTCATGATATGTTACAATATTTCCAAAGTAATGATTTCATAAACGAGATGCTATTCACATTTTCTATCTTCCATAGATATAGATACATAATACATACATAGCTCATTTGAGCTTCCTTCAACAATAGATGGACAATGATCCAAGAAGATTCCCTCAAACCTTGACCATAGACTTTAGAGGGGAAGCATCACTCAAGCAGTTTTCCACCAACCATAGACTTTTATGCAATCCCCACACATCTACCACATATGGTAAGATGGACCTTCCTTCAACAAAGAAATTAGTTTGATAACCTCATAACTATGGCCTATCTGAGCTCAATGTTGTTCCCTACATAACTAGAACTTGTATACATCCTACTGCTATGGAAATCCTCAACTAGCATGCATAAAAGGAACATAGTGAAGTTGATAGTGTAACAAGTGGAAAATTACACTAATTTGGCCAAATAACATATATAAAAAGTCATCCTAAATGACATACACTTCCCTAGCTTGATTTGTCTCAAGATCATTTATACACTATGCATAGGCAATTCCTTCATGAGGTAATCTTTAACCCTAGGAACAACCTATTCCCCTTTAACTTACAATGCTACTTCTACTAGATATTTCTCATGCATAAGCTAAACCTTCATTGGATTCTCTAATCCCAAGAATAACCTATGAGATCTCATGGCTCTAACTTTATGAATAACTTCTTATTTATAACCTCATAATGTAAAGTATAGCTACATAAGCTTCAACCTATCATAAATGCTCATCAGTGAATGACTCCATTTAGGAATATATAACAACCATATATGATTCTCATCAAAAGTATTTAATCTCATCAATGAATGACCTTAGCTCAAAGGTATGACTTCAACAATAAATTTTAATCAAAAGGACAATCATATCAATAAGTGACTCATTCAAAAGTATAGTCTCAATAGTAAAAGACTATCCAAGAGTATAGTCTCAACAATAAAAGACTATCCAAAAAGTAGATTTTCATTAATAAAAAGACTTCACATCAAGAGTGTAAAACAACCAATTAAGTAACAATTTCAACTCAATAGGGTAATCCCACCTACGGCTTTGATCAAATAGTAATTCACAAAATCAAGTGATCAACTTAATCACATAGGTTAACCTCAACCTTGGTTCACCCTAATCCCAGGGTAGAATCAATAATCAATTATCAGTCTGATCATGTAGGTTATTCTAAACCTAGGATTTCAAACAAAGATCAAATAAACAACCCAACTAAGTAGGTTAATATCAACGTAGGGATTCCAATCAAAAGTAAAGAAATGATTAATTGATCATTAAAGTATGGATTAACAATATGACGTCTTATCCTATCATATCTTTTATACAATCATTGTTGTTGTATTGCTTAACCTTATCAATCCCAAGGTTTTCTAGCATTATAAGCTAACAATGTCAAGTCACTTCATGACATCAATACATTTCACGTTCTTTATACGTGTAGTATAGACTATCTATGTATCAAATAACTTTGTATTAAATAACCTCTTAAGCTATTCATACTACATCAATCCTAGTGTATAATACTATTGATAACATCCACTCCCTATTATGGAGTATGTACAAACACTCATAAGCAAATCACAATAACAAGATTCTTTTCCTTTCCAATATGCAACTATAATATTTTCTCTATTCTAGAAATCTAATGCATCTCCCAAACAATACATTCAAGACACTCAATCTTTCCAAAAAAAATAAAACATAAAGAGAGTAGAATCTCATGCCTATTATATGCTATACTTCAATTGACTAACTAGTTCCTTAGCCAAGCCCACTCTAAAATCAGCTTTGTAACTCTTTCCTCTTCTCAATTCCTCTTCTCACAATATTTCTCTCACTATATGACTTTCCACACAAAAAAACACTCAACTTAGAACAAGAATATCATAGATAAAAATCAGTAGATTGCAAATGAATGCACATGTCAAATGAGGAAATCCCCTCCTCTATTTATACAAAAACATGAGCCTTTGCTACCTACAACAAGCTACTCAAAATGACACTTCCCAGCTCTCTAAATTGACTTAGCAACCTAAAAAGAAAGGTGGAAACATAAGTTGATGTTAATCAAACACATACACAACCTTAGAAGTGAGTCAAATCCCTCCTAAAGACAACAAAAGAGTTACTTAGAAATGCAAGGTAATGGTCTCCTACAAGTCCACTTAATTGGACAACTGCATATTTGACCATTTCATATTGCACATGCTTACTAATTGGAAATTGATTTATAGGTTAAAGACTTCTATTTGAGTTACACATTCATAATTCATCACCACCAATTCACCATGTTTCCTATCTTTTGGTTCATTATTTTCTCAAAAGAATAAGTCAACATTCTTATCTCCTATGTTTTAAAGATTTTGATTCATTCTTGATTATATATTCAACACATATTATATGTATCGATTTCATTTATGTGTTTATGGTGCTATCTATCTACTTTACTCAACAAATGGAAATCTTATCTTTCCATCTTAAATTACACAAATTTTATTTGTTGTGTTTTATTCATAATTATTTGCTACATTTATCTTACCATGCTCAACGCATTAAAAGCAATGTTCAAATGCACAAGATTTATATAATTCATGTGCTATGTATTATTGAATCACCATATACACTTTAATTCGATCAATTAATAACATATATATACTTGTGTATGTATGTGTGTATATATATATATATATATATTCATTCAACAAGCTCATTAATAAACCATTCGATATTTGAATGCATATCCATGCTATCATTTTATAAAAAAATAACATTATATGTATATACCTATATACACATATACATATACATACATATATAGATATACTTGTATGGGTGTTCCATCACATCAACATACACATGTATGTTTATATGTGTATATATATGCATATATCACATATATACATTTACTTATATAATCCAACACATGTATGGCTAACTCATCGATAAATATGTCCAAATATGCATGTGGTGTATATATACATATATATATATATATACATGTATCATTGTCCATTTCATACCCTCATGCCCATGAGCAATCCATCCATGAGAATGCATAGGTGTGTTTACCTATGTATACTCATGTACGTATTAACTCATGTGTATGGGTTTATTGTCAACATGTACATGTATACGTATATATGCATTCCATGTGTATATATCTCATTGATAAAAAGAACATATAAGAAGGAGCTTACACATTTCTAGTACTTAACACAAATAAAAACACTCTCAAATGAGATCATAACCCTATCTATTACATTAACAGACTAAACTAAGGAATGACTTGACTTGACCATTCTATATGTGACTATGTGAGACCTTAGTTTCATCAAGGGTTACCAGATGAAATCCTTCTCCTAAGTGATACTTCCTTTCCCTTTTGGAGGCGTGAACTTGCACCTGCATCCAACTTAGCACATGGTAACCGTAGTCAGACGTTCACATGAAATCCACATGCATCATAAATCATTTACATTATATAAAATTTTCATCAACAAAGCATTTGAATATTCCAATTGCAATGCATATTCTTTTATTTCATTAGTATAAACATAATTAATCCTTCAAAGAAATAATTTATTAATACCTATTTCAGATATCTTCCATATATCAAATATATCAAAACCTTGATTTACATTCATCATTCTATTTACCTGTGAAGGTAAAAGTAACTTAGTAACAAGGAGATGGGGTGTAAAACCTAAAACATACTTGTTATAGTGATTTTTAAAATTATGTGAGGTACACAAAGAACATATAATATCAATTAAATATATAATGCTTTTCAATAAAATTACCTATGAATTATAGTAAAATATATTAAATAATAAATATATAGATCTTAATATCATCTATCCTCAAAATTCTCAAAGGACTCTTCATTCCCATTTAGTTTTAACTATTTTTAATAAGTTGGAACATAAAATTCCAATTTTATTTAGAGATTTCCTCACAAGCTACACAAATAATGAGAGGGCATTTTGTATGGTAAACTATTTCAAAGACAAAATATCTTCTCAATTTTATTCTACGAGAGGAATATATGCATAAACAACTTCCCACACATAAATATTTGCATAATGTAATGGGAGAATAATCATTATTTGAATCTTTAAAAAAAAAAATCCACTCAAATTGTTTTAAGAAACATGTGAACACATCGACACTATCCTATACACAAATCTTTACCAAGATTCCACTATAGGACCCTAGTGTTAGTGTCTATATATTTTATAATTCATGTATTATTTTTTATTTTTTGTGTGATCTATAGTTCTTTTGATGTATTATATTCCTAATCACGATGTCAACTAAAAAGGTAGTTGGATTATGTGGGAAACAATGTAATTTTTTAAAAACTTCAACTTCTGTAATAAATTATTAAATTTAGAATTAAAATATGTGTTTGGAACCATAAATTTATGGTTCTTTTATATGAATATTTTAGACTTACCCCTCAATGAAATTTGTCAAGTGGCTTAACATGTGTCACATTCTTGGAGGGTTAGTTAGTTGTCTACTCCTACCTTCCTCCCTACTCCTTTTCCTACTTATACAAGGAGCCTCATTGTACATTTCACATTACTATAATACACTTATGAATAGTGTTGACATATCTATTTAAGAAAATTGTTTACTTTGTCTCAAATAGTATTTCCTAAAATTAGATAATACATTTTACTCATTAAACTTGACAATATTACTTTTATTTCTAGCTATGGGTCAACTAAAGAGGAAATTTGAATTTGAGGAACAAAGGAAATAATACCAAAGAGAATATCATAAATGATAGACCTGGAGAAAATGACAAATGTAGAAAGGGATGAACAAAAAAGAAAAAGGAATGAAGCAAATAGAGAAAGAAATGCAAGACAAAGATTACAAGAAACAATAGAACAATTAGATGTAGAAAGAAGACATGAAGAAAGTATGTACACACCAAATCCAAATGGATTACTTGTCATTGATTTAAAAAACATGCAACTGGTATTTCATAATCACTTAGAGTCCTACCATTCACCAGCAATTTCTTATATTTGTGAAGAAAGTTACATTGGAACCAAAGTTGTTTGCACTTTAGAAGGTACTATTTGCAAAAGATCAAAAGAAGAGAGAGGAATAAAAATATTCTTAACTATAAATAATATGAATCCTGGACCCCAACCAATTGAACTGACAAACCTGAAACCTCACACAAGTAGAAAAAAATGTTGATTGCATATGTAAGTATGTTTTTACAAGTTACACATGCAAAAGGTGGTCAATACAAATATAGAGGATGCATGATAAGCTTTCCACAACATATTGAAAAAATATCAAATATATTGCCACATTGTATTAAAGATTTTCCAATCATTATAGTATGAAGGAAAGATCAACGTGGCACATGTCACCACTTCACAATGAACAAGAACCATGTTTATACAACACTCAAGTACAAAATCATCCATAATTTTCTTACTCATATGTCACAATTGATGGAAATTCTCTTGACACTTTACCTGAAATTTATATCAAAATAATTTTGAACTTAGGACTATGCGTATTAAATTTCAATAAGATACAAATGATATAGCTTATGTCAGACCAATGATAGTGAATAATGAAGGTAATATACGTGAACATACTAAATCGATGGTTGCTTGGCCACCTAGTGCAAAAAAGGAGATGGACTTGATTTGTGCATGGATGAACAACCCAAACATAGATTTAATGGCATTAATTGACTAGCCAACAATTGGTGAATCTCCAATAAATTAATATGTTACATTAGGGTTGCTTGATATGGCATTCCCAACATTATTTCCAAATGGTAAATGTGATTGGTTACAACTACGAATTAGGAAAGTAAAGCTACATGAATATGTGAGGAACCTATGCCATTATAGAGACAATAGATTTAGTAAACATTCACTATATTTTGATATTAATTGAAAAATATGATAATGAGACATCACATGCACAAACATCAACTATAGTTTTTATGAAAATAAATCTCCACTAGATGTCTATCACAATAAATGAGATTCGTGAACATATGAAAAATATGCCACAATCACAACTTGTTGTAGATTGAAATGGTTCAAAACTTCTTTAAGGGTTACAAGATCATATTGGACAAAATATTGTGCATAATTGACAAACATGCTACATTAGATTGGTACACCCACTAATTTCTTTACATTGAGTGCAGTTGATTTGTATTGGCTAGAATTACATGCATTAATATTAGGTACATCGCTGACAATTCCAAGATAAGAACAACTTTGGAGAAAACAAAATGTGATTGACTACCCAGATATAGTTGCACAATACATGGACTTGTGACACTCTCAATTCAAAAAAGAAATCATTCAAAAAGGAATGAATGTGCAAGACTATTGGTGTAGATATGAGTGGCAACATCCAGGGTCAACTCATGTACATGGAATTTTATGGATAAATGGAGTACCAAACATGGATACTATTGATTAGTCAAATGAAGAACAACAAATTGTTGTTGAAAATTTATATTTCAACTTGATTGTTCATGCATGGAATCCAAGACAAGATACACATAAATGAAATATATAGGCAAACAAATAATTTTGCATACCATTACCACAATTACAATTTTTTTTGCATTCCAACAAATGCAACAAATTAATCGATTGTAATTAATATTGTGGGGATTTAAAATTGTACTATGAATTCATGTCTTAAAAACATAAGACAACTTGAACAAACATATATTCAGGACTACGAGGAGATAACAAACATAGTATAAAGACATACAATGTGTAGAGAGGGTGCATGTCTACCAAAAAAGGGACAAATGGTTTGCAGATAATCATTTCTACAAACATGATTCAATTTATTGTGTAACAAATGTACTTCTCTAATAAATTAATTAATTATAAATTTATGTTAATGATATAAATTATAGGTAAAATAATCCATGGCCATTAAATTTTCAAGGAGAGCAAAATATATGAAGATATAGACACTAGTGAAAAAAAATTGACCTTGCTAGAAATGATGATACTTAATTCACACAATCGCTACATTTTACAACTAAGGAGAGAAAATATAGATTGGAAACCTATTCTCTCAAAACATGTTGTCATTAAATATATTGCTACTTGTATGCAGCCAAATCAAAGAAAAGCTTCGAAACATACCAACAAATGTTAATCTATCTAGCACACATAGAAAATCCAAATGATCTAGCTGCAAAAGCTTATAGAAAACTACATATTGAAAAAATAATAGAAAGAGATATTGGATCTAAAGAAACAAGCCATATGTTATTAGAACTTCCATTAGTTGGAAGTAGTAGAAGATTTATCAATCTAAATGTATCAACTAAGGTTTTCAAATGTGTATTGTTGCATGTTGAGAATAACAATGAAAAACAAACAATATCTTTCATTGATGCATACGAAATAGGCCTACTAGTATGGAATCTATCTCATTAATTGATGTGGCAAAACCATGGATATATAATCCTAATCCAAAAGTTATAGAAAACAAATGGAATTCAAGAAAAACAACTATTATGACAATATTTCCTATATTTCTAGCTATTCCTATACATTACTCAAAAAAATGGTTTGAATTTTTGCTTCTCAGAACTATACTCTATAAACTATTTCATGATATTCAAAGATATTATTGGTCATAACAATGATGCAATGAGGGGGTAGTGGCAAAACAATCTTGGAAGTTCCTCTATGTGGAGATCTTCAAGTGAAAAGTATGTTAATTGCTTGTTTTACATGTATTTTACTCATGAATAAGGGAATTTTGTTTAGTAGATTTTCATATTGGTTTAGCTTTAACAAAATTTTGATTGGGCAATGAGGTACTTTAGATCTATGACCCTTTCTTAGCCCAAGTGTTGGGAAATATTTGAGATTTACTACCAAGGAAAATTCAATATTTGAGTATTCCATTCAGAGTAGATATTGCATTACTCTCCAGGATAAAGGCCAACTTCGAAACATCAATAATACCCACAAACTTATCTATTTCATAAGGAGACATTTTAGCTTTAGTTGTTTGTGATTTCGGTGTTGGACTTGTCATTGCACCAAAAGATTGACCTGTCAATTCCCGATACAAGCTTCAATTAAGAACCATGGGAGGTGGTTAGACCATGTCACAAACACAAGCGCTAGTGCTGCAAGGAAGACCAAGGTTCACACCTTGCAACAATCCCCCCCAGCACAAGCGAGAGGTTTGAACCTGTGACCAGCTCTGATACCAATTGTTGGACTTGTCATTGCACCAAAACACCGACTTGTCAATTCCCGATACAAGCTTCGGTTAAAAACCACAGGAGGTGGTTAGACCATGTCACAAACCCAAGCGCTAGTGCTGCAAGGAAGACCAAGAGTCACACCTTGCAACATTCGGTGCTTTGAATTTTAAAAAAAATATAAATATATAAAAAAATAGTGACTTATAAGTATAAATAATGATTTATTGAAGTAATTTCATTTACTTGATTTAATTAATAAATTAATCAAATTTAATAAAACTATATTTATATAAATTTTCTATAAATGAATTGAAGAAAACGATATATAGTATATACTTGATATAGTTAAGAAAAATTAACCCTATATATTATTTATTTATAAGATCCAATTTTGTTTCAATCATAATAATAATATATCACCACTATGATCTACTTTTCTCACTATGCATTTACATAAAAATAGGATGATAAATCTTGACATGAATGGACATTCAAATGTGAATAACTATTTAGGTATGGATTAGTTTAACTGTACATGCAAACAAAAGAATATATGTTGAACTTAGCCAAAGTCTTATAGCTCTAAAAATTATCTATCAAATTAATCCTAAAACATGATAACGCAGCTAAGTATATTTTCTTTGCATCCATGTTTTGTGTTTTCTAAGCACCTCTTTTATCATCTAATTGAATGGAAGAAGTTAAGCTTTGTTAATATTCTATTTTTAAGGTGGAATGCATTACAAAACAATCAAGGCTTGGAAGTGTATCAACTATTTTTTTGTTTGTGCAAGCTTAATTTTTGTTTTAATTATTTAACTTCCACATTTTTAATTGTTATATCCCTTTTCAATTTACTTGTGTTGAATTTCCTTAAGAAGTTTTCTACTGGGTTTCAAAAGAGAAAAAAGAAGAGGCGTAAGTTAGCTAAAACGCAATAAGAAAGGAAAGAAAAGAAGAAACACATTTCAAAATGAAAAAAAATAAATCTTAAACCATTAACTTAACTTTTTGTTTGTGATTTGATATCCCCTCAATGGATTAATCTTCATATTATGCATTATTGTCACAAGATTCTCTTGAAAAAAGTGTACCACACTACACATGCCATTTGTTCTCAAATGCTTGAAGTGAGTATGTACTTGGGTGGATATGTAGACATCAGAGGATGCAACGACATGCTGCTTTAAGCATGTCAATCCATTCATGCATGCTTGCAATGAGTCTGCACTTTTTTGTGAGGTTAAAATATTTGAGGGAAAAGAATTGCACCATATCGAGTACACCAATGCATTCCCACAAGCTTGAAAACACCTCCATTAATGTGGTGCAATTTTTTCCATAGACATGCACCACCCTTGAGTGTCTATATGTAGTTAAGAACCATATTTGTTATCAAGAAAGTACTTCCTACTCCTAAAAGAAAAATATGGCCAATTTTATCACTAACACATAAAATATTTCTACCCAAATTGTATTTGAAATTTGAAATATTTTCCCCCTAGCTTTTAATCAAGTACGGGTCCACTTTTGATCAACATTTAGTTATTTTTTTATTTACATTTGGACTATTTATAATCACAATTGACTTCACAACTATTGGACTATGCACAACTACCAACCCCTCTCCCCTATCAACTAAAATATTTCTACCCAAATTGCATTTGAAACTTGAAATATTTGCCTCTATCTTTTAATCAAAAAAATTTCTTACAAGATAAAATATAAATTACATTGACCAAAGTTTGCACAAGACTAGCTTGATTAGGCTTTTACATGTTCACCAAGGCATCCATGACATCCATCTTGAGAACCACTTGAAATTTCTATCAACTAAATAATAGAACAAATCCTTCGGCATCAATGATATCAATGCGCATAAACTCCCACCTTTATCACCTTTTTTCATTCAAATTTCACAGTAGAATGAATATCGATATATCATTAGCACACACTTTTCTTGTGATGATGAAATCAGGTGATAAGAAAATGGGGTTTACATAGTGTTGTGTGGTCTCAAAACATGCCCCAAGACTGAAAAGACTTGGGGACCCAAGTGAAAAAAATATAACTCTTATGGCAGGAGCTAGAAAATTAGAAGATCATCGGAAGTGAAAAGAGAAAATATTTGATAATAAAAGTACTTCGTAAGGTAAGTGTTTCGGGCACCAGGTACCTAGTACCTGAAACATTCAAAAGGAAAAAGGTAATATAAGTTCAAATGAAAGGCTCCAGACTGGTATGAAATGGTTCGATATGAAGTGGTATGGTATGAAGCGTTCTAGTATAATGGAGTTTCAGTATAACCAAGGTCTGAGAAAGTAAGTGGGTAAAGTTGAATACCAAGTACCAGGTACCGAGATGCAATGTGATGAAAAATGTTAAAATTTTCAATTTATCTAATGATCCCAGTGATCCGGTATATATGTGTATAGGATTCATGACATGCTTTTTGAAAAGCATGTTGATTATGAGATTTTTGTAATAACTGTTACCAGATTTTCACTCATAGGCTCAATTAGCTAGAATTTATTGATTTTAAATTGAGAAAATGAGGTACATTTTATTAACTTTCTTAGATTACATTCAAATGTATAAATGAAACAATCTAGGAAAGATTACAATTATAGATCATTGCATTCATACACATGAATGTAACAAAAGAAAGATTCTGATCTTTTTTGAAAAGAGTAATCTTTATTGAATGTATATGTGTACATTATCTCACACAAGCCGTGAGATTGACTTAACTTATTCAATACAAATTATAAAAAATATATACATGAATAAGTAAGTAAAAGAAATGAATGTGCATAGAAGGACGGTAACCAACCATTGCCTATGAATGATTGGTTTTGATGTGTCTTCTTGTCCTGCTCTTGTCCTAAGCTTCATCTCTCCCTTCTAGCTCCAAACCACTTCTATTCCTGCATGTGACAGTAATAATGGTTTTAGAGCATGCTCTAAGCAATGACTAATTACAAACATTGTATACACAATCACCCTATGCATGTATAAATTGATCATTATGTGCATTAAATAAGCTATGTGTGCATTTTAGGTGTCCCAGAAAACCATTGGAGTCATCAAACACACCTAAAATATACATGTTTTTTCTAATGTTTTTGCTTCATGTGTAGCTACAGATGTAATCATGTCTTTGTCTCCATCAAATTGCATCATGTGGGGTTAAATGTGGCTCCCACAAGGGTTGAGCTCAATGTGCTATCATTTTGCATTTAAAAGGATAATCTTGTTAAGTATTTCATGACATTGTGATGCAATCAAGGATGAATTCATCATTCATAGCAGTAAGTGTAGTAACATGGATAATGGCTATCAATCAAGGCATTCAAGTGTTTAGTAATAAGGTATTTACAGTGTCAGTGATGTGGTTGGGAACTAATGAATCAATAGAAGAACAAGTACCTAGGAGCACAAGTACAAAAACCATACCCTCTGCTCTGGGAGTGAGTTCTTCATTGAATGGTAAATCCATTTCTGTGGAACCTTCTTCATAAGCTTGGAAACATGGGTTTCAAGCATAAGGGATTGAATGACCAATTTTTCAAAAGGAACAACTATTATATTAAAAATATTATTCATATATGTTGTGGTGCACTTGAATGAGATCAAGTTCTTGAGGGATTTCAAGAGTTGAGTTTCCCTAAAACAAAAATGAACAAAAATGTGCATATAACTAATGAAGAGAAAACATGAGGTTGCAGCCTTTAGTGGTGTCATAGGGGAAAAATCAAGTTCTCAAGGTGAATAGGAAGCCTATGTTTGCAAGAAATGAATGCAAGAATTCTTGATACAAGACTTGAGGAAAATGAGAACTGGTGCAATATCAAGGCAATGAAGTCTATTAAATGGATAGTCACCATGCAAATTCACATCATGAAAACTTTCAAGGACGCACATATTATTAGACACAGTTTAAAATCATCAAAAAAGAGTTCAATAACTATAAATAGAAGAATAGATTAATTGTTTACAATAACAAAAGATTCAAAGGGTCTAGTCTCTCATGTATTCTATTTGTTATAGTTTCAATAGCAAGTGGTTCCTTTATAGGTACTTATATTAAAAGCAGAATTTGATGTGCATATGGTTATTATAGAGGCTTGTTCGAAGGTTAAAATCAAATTAGTTAAGCAGATCAATGGTATATTTATCATTTTCTTTTGCTTCAAGCAGGTGCCAAGAGAAATCTATGAATATGGGAGCTTATAATTTTATTACACCTTATTTTTCTAACTGTTTTGAGAGTTCTAGATCAAGGTATACTTGCAGATTTTGAGTATGTTGTTTGTGCTCCATCATCTACTATGGCAACCAGGTTTAGTCATGATTCATAAATAACTTTGAGACAACAATGCAATGTAAATGAAAAGAATAAGACACAACCAAATCCTCAGCAAGAATTTTTACAAAGGTCAAGAGTAAAGAAAGAGAATGCATGGAAAGAATAGAAAAATAACATGAGTGAATGATAGAATTGTTGAGTATCTACAATGAGCATGGTCGTAGCCTATAAATGTAAATTTATTTTTTTCTAGAATTTAAATTATGAGTCAATGAGTATATAAGACCTTATATCCCATAGCCTTGGCTCTTTACAATTCTCATAAATACCAAAGGAGGCGTAGTAAAAAATGACCAATGTTTAATAGAGAAGCCATGAGCTTCACAAATGGCCATAGTTTTTGTGAAACTAGAAAATAAAAATTTCATTATAAATATAGCACAAAAAGCTTCAAAAAATTGAACACAAGGAGCTTGAAAGGAAATTTATTGTTCAAGTTGGGAGAAGCTTAGCAAGTACAATCTCAATTTGTAGATGATCCATGTGATTCACTTTTTCAGAGATCTTTGTCCAGCTCCAGATTAAACCCTATGGTGGTGCCCTCATGAGTCTAGAGAGAAACAAGTTCAAAATGGAGGATAAGTGACTACCATTTGATTTAGATTTAGGGTTTGAAACCCTAAAAGTGTTGATGAAGTTTTAGGAATTTTTTCCTAAGTATTAAAATGCATATAAAAGGTATTGTGCCCACTGGCTAATGCTTTTAGTCTTATGCCATAGTATTTCTCTTTGTTGGAAGTCTTTTAAGACTTGCAATTTATTTCTTTATTTTTGCATGTATTTGAAAGTGTAAAACACTAAGTCTTTATGGTATTTTATAAATCATTTAGACTTTAATGTTCTTTTAATGCAAGAATAATTATGGAAATAGCTTTCAACGTATAACTAAGTCATGAGGGGAAGAGAGATATATTTGTATTTATGACTTGGAGAGAATATGGGGAGGTTGATATCAGTTTACAAACATAAGGAGGGTATGTTGGAGGTTTTAATTATTTTTGAGAGCTTTTGGAGGGCAATTTGTGGAGTCATTATGGTGGACTTGGTCAATTTGACCTTTTCATGCATATTAAAGCCTTTTGGAGTGGATATGGATGCTTTTTTCTAGGCTTTTTGAGGATATCCGACCCCAACTGTTTCTAGAACCTATTCCCATGGGTTTTGGAGGGAGTTGTGTGATATATTCACTTTAGTGACTCATTTGTAATTAGTTGTTGCTTGTTGCTTTCCAGCTTAGTGACTTTTGGAGTCCATAGTTAGGTTTTTGCAAGCTTTGTAACTCAGTTTTGGAGATGGATTATAGTGCAAACCTTGGAGTATTTTGGTGTTGAAATTTCTTGCCTCCTTGTTCTTACAACTTTATCCATGTTAGTGATTGATCAAGCTATTTGTGAGAATTTTTCATAATTTCCTTTTAGCATTATCTCATAGTTTATGCATTTTCTGCAATTAGATAATTGATGTAGGTTGTTGATTGTGTCATAATATTGCTTATAGTTTCCAATTGTGAAGTTTTTCTTCCTATTGTTCATTATTGTGATTGACCTTTTGGTGAAATATTTATGCAAAGATTCACTATAACAGGTTGTGCAAACATAGTTTACATTGGTTGAAACCAAGTGTTAATTTCTATTTCTCATTATCCATCTTAAATTTGGTGTATCACATTACTTTTAGTTTTAGTATTTCCTTTTAACCACTCTTTCTCCCTTTTCCTTTACAAAATCAGTAGTTTTAGGTGACACCATAGGAAGCTGGCCTTCTCCAGAGGTTGACCTCTTTTTACAAGTTACCCACAACTTTAGAGGTCTTCCCATGTTACACTGAAATGTTGAATTTAATATTCAACAGGGTGCAATTTC
>VDFB02005835.1:0-22632 GCA_007258455.2 Sequoia sempervirens | reverse complement strand
TCCCATATCTCTCTATAATGTGGTATATAAAATTATTTCCTAGCTGATTGTTGAGCGGCTGAAGCAGTGGCTTGGAAAGCTTATCTCTGAGGAGCAAGGTGGCTTCATGGTGGATAGGTAGATCTTGGATGGTGTGGTTATTGTCACTGAAGTCATTCACTCCATGGTGGCTTTGAAAGAAAATGCTATGTTCATCAAGCTAGATATGGCTAAGGCCTATGATAAAGTAAAATGGTGTTTCTTGCACAAACTTCTCTCTGCTTTTGGCTTTGTTGAAGAGTGGGTTTGATGGGTAATGAGCTATATTATGTCCACTTCCTTTTCTATTTTGATAAATGGTGAACCATCATATTTATTTGACACTTCTAGGGGCTTCACCAAGGGGACCCTCTCTCTCCCTATTTATTCATTCTTCTTGCGGAAGGTTTGGAGAGATTGCTGAAAAATAATGTGGCTTTGGGTCTTATTCAGGGGTGGGTGTGGGGTAATGGAATACCCTCACAATGTCACCTACAGTTTTTGGATGATACTACTTTGATAGGTGCAGCTAAGGTCCGTGAAGCCACTAATTTGTGCAGGGCTTTGGATACTTATCTTGCGGCTTCTAGTCAGATGATTAATGAGGATAAATCTTCCATTTTTTTCTTTAATACCCCACAACTCATTCAACAGAGGATTGCTCATATTCTGAGATTTCAGATTGGTTCTCTTCCTTTGACCTATCTTGGCATTCCTATCTCTTTTAGTAATCTTTCTAGGGAGTCTTGGTAGAATATTCTTCAAAAATTGCATGCAAAAGTTAATCATTGGACTCATAGATGTTTGTCTTTTGTTGGGCATGTTCAGCTACTCAAATAAGTGGTGCAAGATCTTCCCAACTATAGATGTATGCTCCAGGTGGCTCCTATTGGGTTTGTTAAGGATTTGGACTTTTTGGCCAAATAGTTCTTATGGGTAGGCAGCTTGTCTTCCTCTAAGTGGACCCTAGTGAAGTGGGATATTGTGTGCAGTCCGAAGCAATTTGGGGGTCTTGGGTTGAGGCAGTCGACTCTGACTGAGCTTGCTTTGGCTGAAAAGCTTTGTTGGGGGTGTTGTTTGGAAAAAGATCATGCTTGGGCCAAAATTTTACCTCAAAGTACCTTTGGGGTGGTTTTGAAGGAGGAGATTCCTTATTATCCTCTGGTAGGAAAGGGTTATATGATTTGGGGAATGCTTAAGAAAGGGGTTGCACTGATCAAAGAGGGTTTGTTTTGGATATGTAATAGCGGGGTTGAGGATCTATTTTGGTTTGAGTCTTGGGATGGTTTCCCCTCCTTATTGTGCTAGTATCCTAATTTGGTGAATCTCTGTCAAAAAATTTTGGAGGTAAGATGGTCAAGGGTGATTGATTTTAAGACTTTTTATCCTTGTGGTAAAATGGAGGTGGCTAGGTGGAAGGATCCTGGTGATTGGCCTATTAGGGGTTTGGAGGAGGACCTTGTTGAGCTTCAAAGTATTTTGGTTGATAGACGGTGTAGCTCTTTTTAGGATAGGGATGCCTTAGCTTGGTGTCTGAATCCTAAGGGTGCTTTCACTATGGCTAGTGGGTATCAGGAGTTGTTGGCTTGGAAGTGTGGTGGGGTGGAGGTTTCTTGGTGGAAGAATATGTGGAAACATTTCTCTTGGCTGAAGTGTAATTACTTTGTGTGGAATTTGGCTTGGAATAGATGTTTGAATTGGGATAATCTTTGGAAGAGAGGATTTCAAGGCCCTCCTATGTGTGTTTTGTGTGGATGCAATGAGGAAGACTCTTCCCACTTATTTTTTCATTGTTCTTTTTCTTTGGTGATTTGTAATTTTTGGTGGAGTGTTTGGAATCATCCCTACATTCATTCTTCTTCTCTTGTTGAGTTCTGGAGTAGTCTGGGAAGACCTCCTTCTCAAGCCTATTTTCTTAAGATTGTGTGGTGCATTGGTCCTACCTTTATCCTTTGGAAATTTTGGCTAGAAAGGAATCATAGTATTTTTCATGGGGATAGACTGATGTTTCAACAGGTTTGGCATAGAATTTTTTGGTATGATTCGGGAGATAACATAAGCTAAATGTGAAGTGGTGTATCCTTTGGAAATCTGTGAAACTGACTCATAGGTTATTGTTAATATGTTAAATAAGTAGACTTTGGTTGACGTTAATTGGCAGCTTGCTTTGGTTGTTCATTAGATTTTGTAGATGTGCTCTATGCTAGAGGTGGTGTCTTTTACCCACATCCTACAAGAATGGAATAAGGTGGCTAATTGTTTGACCAAGTGGAAGCCGAAACATGATATTAATTGGAGTTGAGGGTTGGGGAAGTTATCCCCTAACCATTGTCAAGAATTAGAAAGGCTCATTTCTAGTGATTTAGATGGCTGAGGTGCCTATTGCTGAGTGAGAGTTGGTTTTTTGTTTTGGCTGGGTGTTGTGGTGGTTTCTTTTCTTGGGAGCCTTTTGGCTGCCTGATCTCTTTGTATTGATAATTTCTAGCTTTCAATAAAGTTTTTACCCCTCTTTTTCAAAAAAAAAAACATTAAACCCCTCTCTTAAAATTAAAAGCCAATAATTATATTTTTTACATTTGGAATTTGTCTCCATTCTTAAGAACCCTGGGCTGCCCATCTACGACATCTCAAAAAAAAAACTAGTTCACTTTGGAAAGTATAATCAGAACATTAAATAGAAACATTCAAGTTTTCTAGCATCAAATAGTTATAAGATCTATCATAATGATTAAATACATTTATTCTTGTGGAAATTAAACATTTAACCAAAACACTTTATAATCGATATATTATATTAAATGAACATATCATATCATCTATAAACAAATAAATGTCTAAACACATGGGTTTAATATTTATGTCTATAATCCAAAATGATATCCATGTACCAAAATCTCCACATAATCCATGCCCAACACACCACACTACATAAACATGAAATCAGCCAAAGCCTCAAGAGTGATATTAGCTATGCCTTACATTCCCCCCTCTAGTCTCAAGCTTCCTTTTGGAAGCTATGAAAATAAAGATTACTTTAACCCTTGAATGAGAATACCTCTTCATTTGGAAACACTTTAAAACGTGCATTTCAACATGCCATAAATTTCTTGAAAGGCTAGAAACACTTAAAGGAATAGTTAAACTTAGTTTCACAATACCAACAATAACAAAAAAAACACGATTGAAGAAACATATTCCATTGGTCCAAACTTTCCTACACAGTAACCGTAGGTGGGAATTTCTTTGCAATTCTTTCTATATATATCATATCATATGCAACTTATGGAATGAATCCCTTTATTAGCATAAAAGTAGTTATCATGCAAAACACTCATTCATTCATATTATCTAATTTTCATAGTGATGTTTAAGGATATAAGTATAATTTCAGCATAAAGTATTTTTGGCTTTCAAAGATCTTTAAATGAGAGTAAAAGTACACACGAAGATACTCATAAGCATAAAATTACGTGAAGCATTTTTGTTATATCAACTAATTCTAAGAACATATTCATGTCATCATACTTCAAGACCCTTCTTTTTCTTTTTTTCTTTTTTTCTTTTTAATTGTAAGACTCCAATTTATAATTTTAATTCTCAAGAAAAATTCCATTCTAAGTCCTTGATACTTATTTTTTAATCTTTTTGATTATTATTTTTAATTTAAATCCTTTTTCATAACAATATATCCATATAAGATTGTTCTCGAATATTTTTCCATACACATTCCTTTCTTCATTATTATAAGCTATCCCTATATAAAATAGATATTTCTAATCCAATTTAGAATATATTGTCTTAATATCTTAAGTACCAAAAAAACTACTCTACTCTTTATAAAGAAAATAATTGAGTACCATATTTCATTCACTTAAAATTTATCATAACTTCTTTCCTTAACCCAGGAGCATCTTCTCTTACAAAATTTGCACAAGTGAAACAATCCAAATTCAGTTTGCATAGAATAAATCATGGCAAAAAGTAACATTTTTCAAGTTGACTGGAACAATTCTTTAGTCACACTAGTTACTGAAAAGGTACCAAACATCTATGGTTGGGATATTACCCCTTTCATGCTAATGTTATAATTATTATCTCTTTTTTATTCAATTCATTTGTTCATTCTTTTAGGAATACATTTATGTGAATCATGGTAAAAAGTTGTATGGGCTAATGGTTTATTTTAGTATAATTTTTCATATTAATAGGATATCATATTAGCCTATATTTTCAAATTTCAAATTATATAACCAGTTCCTTTAACCATCTAGATATACTAAACATAGTTAGCTTAAGAAAGTAAGTGAATATACAAAGAGACATAAAAGTGCCAAGTCTGAATTTCATTAACCACTAATGATTTTCAATATTAAATTTGTATCTCTTCTATATAGATATCAAATGAGGCTAAGGGCAAGTAGAAAAAAACTTATCAAAATCTTACCTTTCAAAGAATTAAAATTTCAAGCTATATTATTTAAATGAAATAGTTCCCTAATCTAGAAAACAATCCTTATGAAAGAATTGATTATCATATTTTTGAAGGTCATTTAGGCTCTGATAAACATAGTTGGGTATCAACTATAATGCTTCATATTCAAACTAGGATTGGATATCCATAGTGGGCTGAATGAATGGCCCCATCAAATCCAGTAGATGGTCCCATAACACCTACTAGAGATTGCATTAGTCCACCAGAATACCCTAACACTGAAAATTTCCTTCACATGATGAGTTGAATAATTTTCTTTTATGAAAACTCATTTCATACGAAGACCTTAACAACAAAGCAGTGGAATAAATCATTAAAAATAACTACAAAATGACACGTATTTGTATTGGTTTGGAGGCCCATTTGATTAATATGAGTGTGAGAATCTCAAGAATGTCTCACATTGCACTTTTCAAATGATCACGTAAAATCAAATCAAAATCCTACATATTTGCGATATTCCCTCCTCCCTGCTAGTCTTACTTTTACAATTGTAAGTTTTAAGGCTCGTGATGGTAGTATTTAAATAGGTTTGACACTTTCAAGGAAGATGAACCAAACTGAATTCACTCACTTTTCTTGTTGATTACTACATTTTACAACATATACCATCGTTGTGGGAAAGATTGATTAAATATATCCTCACCAAGAAATATATCTCTTATGGAATCAAAACTTTTTGCATGGATTCCAACCCACCGTCGACTATGGTATAGGACTTTCATCTTGCACCCAACCTAGATCAAAAATAGGATATGGGAAACATTAAGAATAACTGAATAGAATGACACAAGAGATATACAGTCAAGGCACAATAACTATTTGATAAGAAGACACAAGAAGTATAGTCAAGGAACATGAACTGAAAATACAAAACTACCTTATGTTGAATACATGGAAAGGTTTCAAAAACTTGGATGCAAATGTAAATAGTGGGTGTAATGCTTGGATGCAATTGTAAATAGTGGGTGTAATGCTAGAATCCAAAGATGATAATATAAGTTTTTTTCCATAAAATATTAAAACTATTTCAAATAAGAATAGTTGCATCAGATGATTTTCTAGTACCGTATTACACTAAGTACATTAATTTACAGACCAATGTTGTCACATAATTCAGAGCAGTATTTCACAAAATAACACACAAAATACAATGAGCATATATTACTAATACCTAGAGGTTACAGAGATTCAACAAATACTTTTTCTCAATCTACAATACACAAGGTTTCATTAATACAATTAATAACTTTTATATCAAATTTTTCTTCAGTAATCCTAGATGACACCATATAAACCCGTAAACATAGAATAGAGTAGCCCAATATTGTTCTCCTCCCAACCATAGGACTGTAAAGGGTAGGGCATAAAGTCTAAATGCACATTATAGATAAACTAAATAGAAAATATTAAAAAATTGACTCACTCACAAAGAACCCACACACGAGATTCTTACAAAGGGGGAGAAGGGGGATTCCCTTCCCTCTTGGGGAACAGCATTACATCTCCATACACTTCCAATTTCATCTTTAGCATATAACCTTCTTCCTCACCATTCCCAATTCATAGATCCTTCACAACCAACCACTCCATACTCCAACCAACACCCAATCCTCCCATACACAACACCTCCACAACCAACCACTCCATATTCCATCCAACACTTGATTCTCCCATTACTACATTGTATACACATTTATCACAATCCCCAAGAGAGACTTTGTGCCCTCCTCAACCCCCACACGAAGGAGGCTCTCAACCCTCAAGCAAGATCAACTCCTTATTCACACCCAAAAACCCCCATTTCAAAAATAAAGACTCCATATTGAACCAAACACACACAATTTTTTTGTTGTTGATATAATTCACAATAAAGATAAAATTCAAAGTTTTCAATCAAATGCAACCTTTCCTTGGTTATCCAAGTTAGGATCATCCCATTAACCAAAGAAAAGCATTCAATCCCTTCATTACGTTATTATTCTTCTACCACCAATTTCTTACAGCCCATACCCAAAAGAGCAACAAAAATTTTAAACAACAATCGGGCTCCCAAAAATGAAGAAAATAGTAAGATTGACAAAGCAACCATACCCAAACCTCTCTCTAAAATACAGTTCCTCTAGACTCTACAACTTGCCTCAAATGAATTTTTTTCACAAATAAAACATGTTTCCCCCACACATAAATGAAAATCAAATTACACTTAACATTAAACCCCTCTCTCAAAATTTAAGGACAACAATTATGTTTTTTTACATTTGGACTTTGTCTCCATTCTTAAGAATCCTAGGTTACCCACCTGTGACATCTCAAAAAAACATTAGTACACTTTGGAAAGTATAATCAAATCATTAAATAGAAACATTAAAGTTTTCTAGCATCAAATAGTTATAAGATCTATCATAATGATTAAAGACATTTACTCTTGTGAAAATTAAACATTTAACCAAAACACTTTATAATTAGTCTATTTTATTAAATGAACATATCATATCATCTATAAGAAAATAAATTTTTAAACACGCAAGTTTAATATTTATGTCTACAATCTAAAATGATAATATCCATGTACCAAAATCTCCACATAATCCATGCCCAACACACCACACTACATAAACATGAAATCAACCAAAGTTTCAAGAGTTATGTTATCTATGCCTTACAACAACATCAACAAGTTCTTCTAAGTCTACAAAAGCTAATGGTTCATGTACTTCCCAAAAGAAAAATTTCCCTTGCAAGGCCATTGCTATTCTATCCAAAGGTTAAACATTCCAACTCATTGTGCCTAGAGGTATTATGAAATCTACATTTGTCTGATAATGCAAGGTAATGCAAACTCTTGGGATATAGTTTCCTATTCAAAAAATCATGAAGTTGAGAAATATCAACTTGTGGACTACCCTCACAACAAGAAATATGAAATTGTTGTCTTTCCATTTCAACTTAGATTTTTTTATTTTCATTTATTTTTATTTTTTTGTTTATAAATAGATCTATCATATCTTAGATTTTCAACATGAAGGCTCATTCAGCTTGCAGCTTTTTTTCTTATGCTTAGGTCTCCTTCTAGTGCTAATTTTGTTGATGAGTGTTTTAGCAATGCACAACACAAATAGAACACAAGTGTTCTATCTCTCTTAAAAGGTAACTCTCTAAAAAGAACTTTAGGAAATGACCCCAAGGTTTTGAATGTCAGGTCTTGACAATGCAAAAATAACTCAGTTGTTGATGTGATATTCTTGTAATCACAAAGGGAGTTTATGGTGATAAAGACTGGAAGCTATAATACTCAAATGGGGGTTTTATGCAATATGAAGATAAATGCAAACCGTAACTATATTTCCAAATCTAAAATTTGAAAATATTTTTTATCATCAAATATGGCAATTTTTTGATGCTATTATCATAAAACTAACCCAAAGAAATATCAAAATATATAGTTTTGAGAGAAAAACCCTAATCTAACACATACGGACACTAAAAACAATGGTTAATGCTTCAGATAGATAGATCCTCTAATAAACCAATTCCTGCCTAACCAAGATTAAATCTATAGTATCACAGAAAAGGTGCAATCCTTAAAGGAATACTCAAATATTTTCAGATTGTAAATATCCATACACATTTCCAATTCTTGGCACAATATGCATAAAAATTCACAATTAAACTAATGCAATGGAAAGGCTTAGACTAACTATACACAAAAACTTACAATCAACAAGCCACTAATAGTATGAACCTTAAATTGATCAATATCTTCACCACTTCACCATTAATATGAATTAACTAAAACAAACATTTAAGAATAAGAAGTTGGAAACCATAACACTTTCAATATTAACACAAAAATTCAACAAATCAATGACCTATCCGTATTAATTTCTCCAGCATTTGGTTAACAATCTTTAGTTCTCTCCTCTCTTAAACTAATTTATTAGCTAACTTTTCAACTAACTCTCTACAAATGAGTAGGAACTGGCCTTTTATAGAAATTACATTACAAATTAATGATCAGGATTAAATCCAATTCAAGGGACCATATTACACCTCTAAAACCCTAAGGAGGTTACATTAAATTCTAGCAACATGTGTTTCTTTTGCATCCAATCAAATAATTATGTTACAAATTCGATCTTGATTAATATTCCTTTTAAATTAAATAATCCCTTTGATGTCCCTTCAAAACACTTTTCTAGCTGGCACATATCTAGGCACAAATTCATATGTAGATCAACTTTAAATCTTGAGGCTACACTTAATATTCAGTTACAATCCTTTCTAGCTTTTTCTGTTGGCACCTTGAGATACATAACACCTCCTAAGCCAACAAGCACTGACATGAATCCATATGGAAGTCCCCTTTTTGATTCATTTAATCTCCTTTCAAGAATATTTTATAATAGATCCTTGATTTTTGAAAGGCCACAACTTTATTTCAAAACCTTGAAAATCAAATACCATCATTAGTAGCTCACATGCAAAAAATCCAATCCATAAAACATCAAAATTAAGATAAAATAAACTTTTCAAGATTTCAACTCCATCAAAGAATTTTAAAATTTTAGCTCTGATCAGAAATTTTCCATTTCGAGAAATTTTATTTTTCAAAAAAATTCCATTTTGGGAAATTTCTTTTTGGAATTTTTTATTTAGAAATTTCCTTTTTTGGAAATTTTCAGGATTTTTCATGGGTCTTGATTTTTTTAAAAAATAGAAATTTCATAGGATTTTAGGCAACCAAGAAATTTTTGAAATTTTGACCTATCACGGATTTTGACCCATCGTGGATTTTGTCCTGTCGTGGATTTTGACCTGTAGTGGATTTTGATCCTACGAACTTTGACCTCTTACATATTTTGACCCATCATATATTTTGATCCATTGCATATTTCTTATGGTTAGGAAATTTTTGGATTTCAAATGTTGGGGATTTTTTAAGGTTAGGAAATTTCTAGACTTATCACCTGATCAAAATCTCTAAAACTCCATAAATTTTGACCTAGAAGGAATTTTCCAAAAATTCAAAAAGCAACCTAGCCTAAATTTTCATTCTCCATCCATAGGTGCAAGAAAAATTTACATAATACATCCAAAAATTTACCCCAAGGTCCCCAAGACGTCTTAAAACATTGCCTTAATCAAATCAAATCTAGATTGAATCTCAAAATAACCTCTCATCATAAAACATCCCAAAAGGATAAGGACTAGAGATCAGCAGATGCAAAATATAGAGATGCGAAAAAAAAAAAGAGGGGGTCCTTTCCTTCAATAGGGCGTGTGTGTGAAAATGTCACAACAAAAACAAAAGGAATGCTCCTCCAATTTCTAATTATTTAACAAGTCATAAAATTTCAATAGAAGGTCCATGTTGAAGTATGGAGATAATTTTATATAATCTAAAAATGATTTCTAACCCTTACAAAAAAATTCAAAGGATATATAAATAGGAACTAGGCATCCCAAAACCTAAGAATTTGAGAGTGTTTAACTAAAACTTGAACATAGGTACCCTTCCTTAACAAAAAAAATAACTAGAACTAACTATAAATTAAATTAAAAACTAAGAGTGACAATCTTAGTGGGGAAATTCCATGACACTTTAGTACTTATCAACCTAGATGTTGATTTGTTACAACTATTAAAAGAATAAATAATGCATAAACTTAAAGTAGAGCCCAACTACTTAGAATCTAGAAAGTTGTCTAAAAAATAAATAATAATTTCATTCAAGCCATTCATATTGGGCCTCTTTGGTACTTCAAATTAATTCTTTTGGAAATGTTAGAATCTTCTGAATTTCCTTGTAGCTCATCAAAATTCAATAACTCCTCTTGGAATCTTTGAATGTCAAATTTAATCTTCATCATCTAGTCAATAGAGCTTTTAGCTACAAACTCATGTATTGAATCTACAAATCCTTTGATCATCTTTGTGGTCAAGGCTACCACTAATTTTGTTTCCTATAACATGTAGGAGAGGTATTTAATGAACTTTTTGATCTTGGCCATTTCTTGTTCTACTAATATTTTGTTCCTATTCAACTTGCCTTTACACTTCTTGAGAACTTTCACTCTTCGTTTTGCCTTTTATCCATTCCTTAGCAAGTAAGGGGAGGAGTTATGGGTTTTAATGGTAAGAATCATTATTTAATGTTTCTTAAAAAACTGGTACTCGTGTAGAAAAACTAATCTTTCAGGTACCAAATGATTGATGTAGGTTTCCCATTGTGCCAATTGAGACTTAAGATCTTCCTTTGCACTACTACTTCATTCTTGCTCCTTCTCCTTGCAGGCTTCCTACATATTCAAATAAACATCCATTAGGGGAATAAAATATTAAGAGGTTCATTTACACATAATTAGTTAGCCAAATTTGAATAGACTTCACTATCAAGCCCAAGGGATTTTCAAAATTTCATGTTCCTTAGAGTGATAGACTTTAGTTTTTATACTTAGTAGAATTTTCATCATGTCAAGAATTGAGGTTTAGGAATACGTCTTGACTCATGCTTTGAATGTATTAGAATAAGTTGCATTGGTTTGGTTCAAAATCCTGGAATAGTGTATAGTTGATGTTAGGTTTCAAGATACCTTTTGCTTCAAAAGATTAGTAGGTGTCATATGGTGAATTCAATTGATAAAAATAAAATAGAATTAAACTAATTAACATGATAAATGATCAACTTAATTCCATAATGAAATTAGTCTAAAAGCACTAAGAATATTCAATTCAAAAGCATTAAACATAATTCAAAGAAATTGAACATAATTGATGATGCAAACCTACAATCCCATTGTGGATTGAGTGCACATTGGAGTGTTATGGATGTGGATTTCTCAAATTTCCTAATCCATGTTGATACAAAAGCTTGATTCAATGAATGACTATGATTCACATAAGAAAAGCTCTCAAATTTCTCAAATTGTGAGTGATGAATTCAAGATTGTAATTTTGAATTAAGGTTGTGAATGATTTTCATTTTAAAAGATGAGGTATTTATAGATTTTAGGAGTTATGATCAATGGTGAAGATTTGAAATTCTAATCAATGGAGTAAATTGAATTGAGGGTGTGAGTGTTGATCAATAATTAAATCAATGGTCAACAATCCTTGAAGGCACATATCAAAGATTTAATCAAAGGTCCATAATCCATGAGGATTCAACAAAATGTATAAATATTAGGAAGGATGTTGGAGATATTTCAAGTTGGAGGGAAGAATTTGAATTTGAAAAGGGATTATTCAATGAGAATACTCTTTATGCAAGTTGGAAGATTGGAAGAATTGTAATAACCCTCCTAGTTGCTAGTTGGACTCATTAGTTTTATGCTTTGATTTGATACATTGATACTATGATGGTACTGTTTTGTGTGATTGGTTAGTTAGACATTTGATGATGCTGTTACTTCATTTGTGGACATGATTATTTCATATGACATTGTGGTTGGTGATGTTAGTTGATTTTCATAATTATATTATGATGTAGTGATTTAATAAATTATGTCATGAGATGAATTGTTAGTTTAGAAATGTCATTTTTTCAATCATATTATAATCGTTAGGATAGATGTGATGAAGGACAGTGTAGCATCACTCATTGCGAGTGCTCTGTTACGCTGCGATTCCTTCTCACAATACAATGCTTTGATTTTATATATATATGCACATATACACGACTTTGTTTGTATGCAGGTATTGCAGGTACAAAGTCTCGATTCCACCTGCTTCAGCAGGACAAGGTGAGCACAAATAACCCAACGGTATAAAGTTGAAACAGAGGTGACAATGAAGTCATCCCGTTCCATGATGTCAGACCGTCTTGTTTGAATGGTATTGTATTTTTTGTAGTTTTCATTATTTTGGTTGTGGTGGTGTTATGTCGTATATAATTAATGTTGGTATTTTATATGTTGTGGTGTATTTGATTTAAAAAAAATTGTTGATTAAAATATTAGATTAAATTGTTTTTAAATATTTAAATGTTTATTTATTTGAAAAGTCATGTATTTTATTAAATGTTAATTAAATATTAAATTATGTATTGTTAATGTAAATAAACTACTAGGTTGAAGATAATAATAAAATAAATAAATTTAAATTTTGTGCATGAGCAAGTAAGGCTTGCAAAATGGAGTTTTAAAAAAAAAAAGAAAAGAAAGAAAACTGAAAGGAGGCTAAAAAGATAATGAGGACAAATGAAAATGAGGTGTTGGAAAAAAATGGAATCCTGAAAATAGAAAATGTCTGTTGGGTTGCAGGTAGGAGGGAAAAATATAGAGAGGTTTTGAAAAAAGGGAAGGGGGATTCTTCTTTTGCTGGAAAAAATTGTTTTAGTGTTCTGGGTTTTATTTTTTTGAAAAGGGAGATTGTGCTGGTTAAGTTTTGTGTGGAGAATCTATTAAAAAAGAAGAAGAAGAAGAAGAAGAAGAAGAAGTTGGAAACGAAGTACTTAGGAAAGGAGCAAAAGCTATTCGAAGGGCTAGTTGGAGCAAGAACTTCATCATATTTCCAACAAGCAAGAGTCCAGGTTCCAAAAATCCCTTTTTCTTTATTTGTTTAAAATTTCAATAAAAATCATATTGTTTTGGGTAAAAAAATAATCTGGGTTTTCAAGTAATTTGGGAAAAATCTGGGTTTTATGTAATTGGGAAAAATACGGGTTTCAAGTAAATTAGGAAAAAATCTGGTTTTTTCAAATAAATTGGGAAAAATCTACAGGTTTTCAAGTAATTTAGAGGAAAAATCTGGGTTTTCAAGTAATTTTAGAGAAAATTTGGGCTTTCAAGTGATTTGGGAAAATACGGGTTTTCAAGTGATTGGGAAAATTTGCTGTTTTTAAAAAGTTACTGTTGTTTTGAATGTCCTAAGATTTCTTTAAAACATGGTTAGAAAAGATATGTTCTTTCTTGAAGCCATTAGATCACCATAGTCAAACCGATTCTTGAGTTTTAGGATTTATATAATATTTCTCTTTGTTGCCAAAAAAATAGATATCAGTTATGAGGAGCAAATAGTATTTAATTAAACCATGATCGGGTTTGTTTTGTTGAGGAAATTTTACTCCTCTGAAAATTTTAATTTATTCAATACTGTTATTGATGGATAGCAAATATATATATATATATATATATATATATATATATATTTTATATGAGATTTGATTGAGGTTTACATTTACAGTTGAGTTATATCTGGAAACTGTAATTTTTAATTTTATTTTAGAGCCGAACTGCGTCGGCGTCCGTGCCTGTTAAATACGGAATTGATATTTAATACAAAATGAAAATTTCATTAAAAAAAATACATATAAAAATATATATATATATAAATTTATAAAGGGTTGGGAGGGACGGACTGGCCGTAGCCCCCGTACCCTGGTGTGGTGATATGATTGCCACGTAGCAGTCTTAAAGACTGCTGTGCACGGCAGCCTTGCCTGCCGTGCACAACAGTCCCCAGAAATGCTGTGAGCAGTCCCTGCAGGGACTGCCGTGGGCAGTCCTTGCAAGGACTGTGCCGGCAGGGAGGTAGAGACTTCCCTTTTGTTTAGTTTGTTTTTTTTTAATTTATTTTAGTTTAAATTTAAATTACTAAAAATTGAAATATATATATAATCTGTTTTTATTTATTTATTTTAGTTTAAATTTAATTTATGAAAATTGATATATATATATATATACATATATATATATAAAAAAATATATGATAAAATTATAATGTATTCTTTTACATATGCAATGAATAGATTGTCAAATTAAATGGATTCTTTTAATAGAAATGTAATTATCTTTGGAAATAAAATGTTAATAATTTTATTATAATAAAAATTTAATGTACTATTTACATATATCAATTGTTCCTTGCTTTTTATGAATTTAATAATTGATCATGAGAAAATTGTATTGCTTCTTTTCTTAACTGCTTTGAGTAAAGTTGATGTGGAGTTTTGGAGATCATCAAATTATGTGTAGTTACATTTTGTTATTGTGTTGGCTTTAATGCCGATGTGGGAACTCGGTTGTTGATTTGAAACCTTGTTCCAGAGGCTTGTTTATTTTTGAATGTTATTCTCGTTTTGAATTTCTTCTTTGGAGTTGAAAACTTATGGTTCATGTTTGGAAGGGTTGAACGGGTGTTAAGACTTTTTGGTTCTGAGTTGTTGCGAGAAGGTTAATGCCTCGCATGTTCTTGTTTTGGTATCATGCTTTTTTTTTTTGAGGTTCAATCCTTGTCTTATTTCAATTTTCTGTTAGGGGTCTTAGGGAGAGTGGCTCTTCGTGGGGGCCGGCACCTCAGTTAAGAGGAAGTGCACAGGAGAACCCACGTAAGAGTAGTTAAACAAGTGATAACCTAAAAATAGAATTAGGGGGATGGGTAGTAAAACACTCAAGATAATAAAAATTGGATTCCTCGTCTATGCATTAGGGCTATCATAGACTAATGATAGATTGAGAAGGTCGTGGTCGAAAAAGTCATAATCTCGTCTTCATGAGAGGTTATTGACTCCGCATGAGCTACCCTATGGTGTTGGTGCCTAAAGTAGGAGGAAGAGCTAGGAGATCCATAGATGGGTGTCGGCGTCTCATGTTGGAGGAAGATCCAGGAGATCACATAAGAGCTATGCGATGACACTCTCCACTAGACTTCCTGTTCACCTTGTTTCTTTTGCCTCTGGAAATGTATTTTGGATTTTGCATGTTGTATCAATTCCCTTAGTTTTGTACTCCTATTGTTGATTCAAATTCTTGTGAAAGTGATTATGAGCATACTTTGGTGACTTGTTATTGTCATTGCTTGGTTTAATTGTATTATCTGAATTTGTATTTGAGTTGGTACCTTGTTGTCATGGAGTCGGTTTGACAATCTTGGTCAAGATAACTTCCTTGTCACCTCTGAGCACGGGGGTGAGTTATCTATAATTCACATGGTTGGGTCGAACATGCTCTGCACCCATTGGGTTCCCCATCAGCATCCTTTGTTCACAGCATTTCAGCAGTTGGAGTTGTACTAGTGCTCACTTTGTTATTAAAAATTCATTGTAAATTGTATCATCCCACTTGTTTGGGAAATTCATTGTAATTCTTATATCAAAAGATTGTAATGTAACATTATAACAATGATGTAATAGTTAGGATTCTATGTAATTTTATTTGATGAGATTCATATGATTGTATTATGTGGTATCTTAATATTCTTGCTCTTGGTTCATGGATGTACAATTATTCATGGTCATTATATTATAATTGGTTACGTGGTTTATCATTAACTTTTATTTTTGTTTTGTGGTTGTAATGTAACCTCACGTGCCCTAGAGAACTAAGTGTGATAATGTAATGTAATATGATTATGTGATTATGACTAATGTATTGTATGTTTAACTTAATTATTTTTAAAAAAAAAATTATTTGCTTTTTGTGTGTTCTCTGGGGTTTGCACGATAGGCATTACAACTTGGTATCAGAGCCAAGGTTTGCAATTACTGGGGTCTCTGGGTAGTTAGGTCCATTAAGTAACCTCACGTTTGAACTCTTGAGCTTATTTGTACCGTTATCTTCTTGTGCAGAAATATGCCTCGAGGTAGAGGATGTGGCCGAGCAAGAGGCCATGGTGCTGGTCGTGGAGCAAGTCGGCGAAGTCCCTTAGTTCCCAGTTCTCATGGTTCTGAGCATGAGGAACAACTGAGTTTTCACAATAATCCATCAGGTGGTCAGAACCTAGGACAGCCTAGATTAGACGGTTCATTACAACATATTCTTAGAGAAATTCTGGCTTGTTTGGGACCCAGGCTAGAGGAGGATCCACAGATTGAAAGAGAAAGAGAAAGTTCACTGAGGCAGAGGGAAATAACTTCTGATCAGGATGCAGTCTTAGCAGGCCATATGAGGGATTTGTTGAGAGCTCACCCACCGATATTTGATGGTTCGAGAGGTGGACTAGAAGCTGAAACTTGGCTAATTGACTTAGATCGTTGCTTCGCCATGCACCCTTACGGTAGCAATACCAAGGCTCGGTGCGCGGTTATGCACTTGAGAGGCTTCGCATCTACTTGGTGGCACCTTGATATCAATATGGTCACTTGGGAATTGTTCTTGGACAGGTTCAGGGCTCGTTTTCTCTCAGACCATTGGAGGTAGCGCAGGGCTGACGAGTTTCATGATCTCAAGCAGTTGTCTATGTCAGTGGAACAGTATGAGCAGCGCTTCTATGAGTTGAAGCAATATGCAGGGATTAGCCATGATGAAGGAATGTTGGTTCAACACTTTGTTTGGGGCCTTAATGCCTGCATCAGTGGTGAAGTGTGATTCTTCGAGCTGAAGATGATGGAAATGGCAGTTGAGAAGGCTCGTTTGGTGGAGGAGAATTTGGCCATGGCCTTGGGTGGCCACTTTGGAGTGCAGATTGGAAATGCTCCTTCTCAGGGTTTTAGCACTCATGGGGGTCAGTCTCAGGGAGCAGGATCTTCCAGAAATAGGTTTCAACCCTCGAAAGGGGGTCATCAGCAGCAGCAGTCAAAATAGAAGAACTTCCAATCTCATCAGAGTGGCCATTCACAGTTTCGCAAGGATCGGAACAGGAACAGGAACCAAGTTCGACAGGAACGTTTTGCACAGCCTACACCTAGTATCCAGTCAGCGCCGAGTCGTGGGAGCTTTCAGCAGTCAAATGCTCCATCAGGGGGCAGAGGTTTTGGCAGGGGTACTGGGTGTTACTCTTGTGGGCAGCAGGGGCACATTGCCAGGTTGTGTCCTCAGAAGAGCACTTCAGGTTTTAATCAGAGGCCAGTTGGTTCAGAGCCGACAGTAGGTGATGCAGGGAGGTCTCATCGTGTATTTGCTGCAGTGGATAATCGACAGGCAGACCACCAGAGCACCGTCATTGAGACTTCAGGTGTGTTACATGATTCTAGCATTTCTATACTTTTTGATTCTGGTGCATCTGATTCCTTTATATCTCCTTTAGTGGTTGAGCGATGTGGACTGGTGGCAACTAGTCAAGGTGAGAAATGGCAAGTTGAATTGGCTTCAGGGTCAAAGCTTGTTGTAGAGAAGCTTGTGCAGGATTGTAGCTTGAGTATAGGGGCTTTGTCAACTAAAGTAAACCTCAGAATCCTCCCACTCGGCTCATATGATGTTGTCTTGGGCATGGACTGGTTGAGTGCACACCGTGCTATAATTGATTGTCGCCGTAAAGCGGTGCGGTGCTTTGATGATTCTGGAAAGGAGGTGGAAATCGTGGGTGTTCAAAAACCCATTTCTTTGCGAATGATCTCTGCCATGCAGCTCAAAAGGTACTTTCGCCAGGGTTGTCAGCTCTTTGCGGTATCTTTGAGTGACTTGGAGTCAGAGGATAGTCAAGGGGTGTCTTTGGAACAATACCCTCTCCTTAAGGAGTTTTCTGATGTGTTTCCAGAAGAGATACCTGGTATGCCACCTAAGCGAGATATAGACTTTAGGATTGATTTGGTACCTGGAGCTGAGCCAATATCTCGAGCTCCATATTGGATGACAATGCAGGAACTTCAGGAACTCCGTTTGCAGCTGGAAGAGTTTTTGGCTAAGGGCTTTATCCACCCAAGTGTTTCTCCTTGGGGAGCACCTATGATTTTTGTGAAAAAGAAGGATGGTTCTCTTCGCTTGTGTATTGACTACAGGCAGTTGAACAAGGTAACAGTGAAGAACCGATATCCATTACCCAGAATTGATGATCTTTTCGATCAGATAAAAGGGGCAAAGGTGTTCTCTAAGATTGATCTCAAGTCAGGATATCATCAGTTGAGGATTGCTGATCCAGACATTCATAAAACAACATTTCGTACCCGGTATGGACATTATGAGTTTACCGTGGTGCCGTTCGGGTTGACGAATGCACCTTCAGTCTTTATGAGCCTAATGAATGGAGTGTTCAGAACTTTCTTGGATAGATTCATCCTTGTGTTTCTTGATGACATTCTGATTTATTCTAGGTCTATGGAGGAACATGAGGAGCATCTAAGGCAGGTGTTGCAATGCTTAAGGAGTAATCAGTTGTTTGCCAATCTCAAGAAATGTGAATTCTATAAAACCGAAGTTCAGTATTTGGGCCATGTGATTTCTGGTGAGGGAATTTCGGTTGATCCTGCAAAGATCCAAGCTATTGTGGATTGGCCCGCACCCACAAATGTCTCTGAAATTCGCAGCTTCATGGGACTTGCAGGATACTATAGGCGTTTTGTCCAAGGGTTTTCTAGGTTGGCTCATCCTATCACCTCCTTGCAGAGGAAGGGAAAGAAGTTTCTTTGGTCCGAGCAGTGTCAGTTGGCTTTCCAGACTTTGAAGGACAAGCTAACTAGTGCTCCAATCTTAGCAGTTCCTGATCCATCAGGTGATTTTGTTGTGTGTACTGATGCTTCGTTGGAAGGCTTAGGGGCTGTGTTGATGCAGGAAGGGCGAGTGATTGCTTATGAATCACGAAAGCTTAAGGATCATGAACTCAATTACCCCACTCATGACTTGGAGTTAGCCGCAGTTGTGCATGCCTTAGTAAGGTGGCGACACTTTCTCCTTGGTCATCAGTTCGAGTTGCATACAGATCATCGTAGTCTGCAATACATCTTTACGCAGCCGAACCTGAATGCAAGGTAGAGAAGGTGGATGGAATTCTTGTGCGAATATGATTTTGAAGTGAAGTATATTCAGGGCAAAGAGAATGTGGTGGCAGATGTGTTGAGTAGATGCAAGCATGAGATTTATGTTGTGGCTCTTGAAGTTGATTTGAAGAGTCAGATCCTTGCAGCTCTTTCTTCAGATGATTGGTATCAAGCAGTGAAATCAGAGATTGAGTCAGGTAGAGCATTGGAAGGCAAATTTTCTGGTTACTCTATGGATTTAGATGGTGTTTTGCGTTATGGAGGCCGAATGTATGTACCTCCTACAGAGGGTCTTCGTACCCTAATCCTGACTGAAGCTCATAGAGCTCCTTATTCAGCACACCCAGGAGTTAAGAAGATGTACGCTGATCTTCGCTCACTATATTTTTGGGTAGGAATGAAGCGTGACATTGCTGATTTTGTGGCTAGGTGTCTAGAATGTCAGAGAGTTAAGGCCGAGCATCATCACCCGGTAGGTTTGTTGCAGCCTCACCTTATTCCAGAGTGGAAGTGGGACATCATTTCTATGGATTTTATTGTCGGCTTGCCTATGTCTTCCAGGCAACACGATGCTATCATGGTCATTGTTGACAGGTTGACCAAGGTAGCCCATTTCTCTCCCATTCGATCTTCCTATACTGCTTCTGTGGTGGCTAGGGTGTTCATGGAAGACATTGTTCATTTACATGGGATACCGCGCAGGATTATTTCTGACAGAGATCCGGTATTCACATCTCCGTTATGGACATCCTTGCAGCGGTCCTTAGGGACTAAGTTGAATTTTAGTTCTGCCTACCATCCAAAGACAGATGGTCAGACTGAGAGAGTCAATCAGGTGCTGGAGGATATGCTTCGCATGTATGTCATGGACCAACAATCTCGTTGGGAAGATTATCTGCATTTGGTTGAGTTTGCCTATAACAATGGTTATCATAGTTCGATTGGCATGGCTCCATTTCAGGCTTTATATGGTCATCCTTGTCGTACCCCTTTGAGCTAGGATCGATTGGAGGATAGGATTCTTATTGGGCCTGAGATGCTTCATGATATGGAGCAGTAGGTAGCTCGCATCCGAGAGCATCTTGTAGCGGCTCAGGACAGGCAGAAGAAGTTTGCTGATGCACACAGAGTTGATCGGCAGTTTGTTGTAGGTGATCGAGTGTTTCTTCGAGTTCGTCCTCGGAAGAGCCCTATTCGTTATGGAAAGGGTTCTAAGCTTGCACCCCGTTTTGTGGGTCCGTTTGAGGTGTTAGAGCGTATTGGTCATGTTGCCTACCACTTGGCCTTGCCACCCAGTCTGTCGCGGATTCATGATGTGTTTCATGTTTCTGTACTTAGGCCTTATTTTCTAGATGTTACTCATGTACTTGATTGGAATGCTCTACAGATCGAGGACAGGCAGCTAGCTCTAGAGCCCATGGCCGTGGTGCAGCACAGGAGACTCGTTCTCAGAGGCAGGGATATTGAGCAGGTGAGGGTCCAGTGGGACCCCAATGATGAGACTTCAACGACATGGGAGGATGCTTCCTGTATCAGAGAATCCCCTTACTTGTTTTTCGACATAGGGTAAAAGGCGGGATTTAAGGGGAATGTAATAACCCCCCTAGTTGCTAGTTGGACTCATTAGTTTATGCTTTGATTTGATACGTTGATACTATGATGGTACTATTTTGTGTGATTGGTTAGTTAGACATTTGATGATGTTGTTACTCCTTTTTGTGGACATGATTATTTCATATGACATTGTGGTTGGTGATGTTAGTTGATTTTCATAATTATATTATGATGTAGTGATTTAATAAATTATGTCATGAGATGAATTGTTAGTTTAGAAATGTCATTTTATCAATCATATTATAATTGTTAGGATAGATGTGATGAAGGATAGTGTAGCATCACTCATTGCGAGTGCTCTGTTACGTTGCGATTCCTTCTCACAATACAATGCTTTGATTTTATATATATATATATATATATATACACATGTACACGACTTCGTTTGTATGCAGGTATTGCAGGTACATAGTCTCAATTCCACCTGCTTCAGCAGGACAGGGCAAGCACAAATAACCCAACGGTATAAAGTTGAAACAGAGGTGACAATGAAGTTATCCCGTTCCATGATGTTAGACCGTCTTGTTTGAATGGTATTGTATGTTTTGTAGTTGTCATGATTTGTGGTTGTGGTTGTGTTATGTTGTATATAATTAATGTTATATTTTATATGTTGTGGTGTTTTTAATTTAAAAATTGTTGATTAAAATATTAGATTAAATTGTACTTAAATATTTAAATGTTTATTCATTTAAAAAGTCATGTATTTTATTAAATGTTAATTAAATATTAAATTGTGTATTGTCAATGTAAATAAATTACCGAGTTGAAGATAATAATAAAATAAATTTTGTGCATACGTATAAAGCTTGCAAAAATGGAATTTAAAAAAAGAAGAGAAAAACTGAAAAGTATTGTTAAAGATAATAAGGACAAAATGAAAATGATGGTTGGCTAAAATTGAATCCTCAAAATAGAAAATATCCGCGGCTGCATGTAGGGGAGGAAAATATAGAGAGGTTTTGGGGAAAAAGGAGATGGTTCTTCTTAAAAAAAATTGTTTGAGTTTTCTGGGTTTTATTTTTGAAAAGGGACATTGTGTTGGTTTAAGTTTTGTGTGGAGAATCTATCGAGAAAAGCTGGAGATGAAGTTCTAAGGAAAAGAGCGAAAGTTATTCGAAGGGCTATTTGGAGCAAGAACTTCATCAGATTTCCAATAAGCAGGATTCTAGGTTCCATAATCCCTCTTTCTTTATTTGTTAAAAATTCCAATGAAAATCAGATTGTTTTGGGTAAAGAAAATAATATGGGTAATTTGGGAAAAATCTGGGTTTTCAAGTAATTGGGGAAAAATCTGTTGTTTTGAAATTTCTAATGTTTTGAAGTAATTGAGGAAAAATCTGGGTTTTCAAGTAATTGGGAAAAATCTGTTGTTTTGAAATTTATGTTGTTTTGAAGTAATTGGGAAAATCTCGGCTTTCAAGTAATTGGGGAAAAATCTGTTGTTTTGGAAATTTTGTTGTTTTGAAGTAATTTGGGAAAAATCTGGGTTTTTAAGTAACTGGGGAAAAATATGTTATTTTGAGATTTCTGTTGTTTTGAAGTAATTTGGGAAAAATCTAGGTTTTTAAGTAATTAGGGAAAAATCTGTTGTTTTGAATGTCCTGAGATGTTCTTTAAAACATGGTTATGAGAAAAATCTGTTCTTTCTTTGAAGCCAATAGATCACCATATTTAAACCGAGATTCTTAAAGTTTTGGGATTTAATATATTATTCTTCTCTTTTGTAGAAGGGATTTCGGGTTATAAGAGCAAAATAGTATTTTTTTTAAAACCATCTGTATTTCTATATAATTGTTGAGAAAATTTTATTCCTATTCTGGAAATTTTAATTTATTCGATGCCATGTTTATTTGAAGGATATACAAATATATAT
>VDFB02005834.1:0-14945 GCA_007258455.2 Sequoia sempervirens | reverse complement strand
AATGAGATTTTTCCTAGGGAAATTTTAATCAATATATCATATTGAATACCCTAGTGATATTTGATGTTGGCATGGTGTGATGGTTTAAAGGTGGCATTGTTGTTCTTGCCACAAAGGTTCAAACCCCATTGGGGTGGTATTGTTGAGTAATTATATTGGGGATGAGGTCCCTTGTTTGTGACCTCACTGATTCATAGCTTTGGGTCAAAAGCATTTACCCCTTAAATAAAAAAAATACCCTATTGATTTGAGAAATTTTCATCCATTGATACTTTATAGTAGTAGTTTGGTTGTAGCAATCATAGTTAAAAATAAATAAAAAATATGAGTGACAACTTTGTTTTAGTTAACTCAAAAAATAAATCATTTGTAAAATTTGTCATGGATGGAAGGGAACAATGGGTACAAGTTAGCATGTGAGGACACTACATTTCTTACAATAAATCAACCCAATAGATAGAAATTCAAATATTTTAATGAATTTTGTAGACCAAAATGATCATGATCAAGAAAGTACATCTATTAGAAGTCATGATTTGTATATTTATGACATCAATAGTAGTATACTTCAAAGGATTCAATAAAAATTGCTCACAACATGAGGAAGAATAAATAGATGTTGTGAATGTCAAATTCCTCAAGCTCCCTCTAGGTGGTCTTTATTTTTTGCTAAGTAGCAGCTCGTGCCTCAATTGTTTGATCATCATCAGACCCCTTTTTGAAGAATCCATTTGTTGTTGCCACGTGTCTGCCATGCACTCTTTGTAGTGATTGCTTCCTTCTCTCTCCTACTGGCTCCCACCATGCTTCCACATGTCAACATTGCAGGCTCTTCATGGCTGCTTCCCTTCACTTTTTAGTTGGACCCCGATCGCATGCCACATAGCTTTTATCTACATACATTCTTGGCAAACCCCACAATCGGCACCGATAGTAAGGAATTCCTAAACATGTCTTCACTACACCGTCTTTTAACGCATGGAGGAGGAATTGATGATCAGGCTCTGACCTGTTGCGATGTGTCTCTTTCACAGGGACTTAATCAAAGGGGAGGTGAGAGTGAGCTATGTGCCCGCCAAGCTACCACATGTCTTAACTACCTTCGTAGGTGAATGACACTTGTCTGCATAGGGTTTTTCTGGGACCTCTACCATCATTCGCAGGGGATGCATCTGGCTGGGGAGCGACCATGTTCAATGGCCTAAATTTTTTTTTTGCAATGGCCAAAGGGAATCATTGTTGCAAGCACCATTTCTCAAGATACATAATCTTTTTTGTTACTGGCCCACTAGGCGGTGGGATTGTTAGCTATATATAATGCTTCTTCCTTTTGAAATAGAGTTTGAAAGATACAGAAAAATTAGGGAAAGACACCAGGCCTTTTTGTATTGCTTTTAGATTATTGTATGAGACTCTCAGACTATTTCATTGTTCATCCTTTTTATTTTTCTTAAGATATTTGATAAAACATTATTGTGCCATTATTGTCCTGAATTGCTTATTTGCAGAACTTATTGTTACCTATTTTAGCTACTAGCTCAAACAGGTAGAGCTAAAATGATATCAAATGAAAAGATAGGTACATTTAATTTTCTGCTACCTTACAAGCTTCTACATAAAGGAAATAGAAGACTATTCTATCATACTACATTCACATAGATGCAAATAACATAGAAGAAAGATTACACGAATCTTTTCAAATGATAGTCTTTATTGATAGTATAAGTGTATAAGTCCTCACACAAGTTGTGAGTTTAACTTGTTTAACACAAATGAAAGAAAGGATTATACATTTATATATATTAATACAAAGGAATGAACATGTGAGGAAGGGTGACTCGTCATTTCCTAGAATGACGAGTCTTCAGTTGAGTTGTCCTACATCTTTTCCCATCTATCGCTTGTCCTGCAACGCTCTCACTCTCCTCGCTGCTCCTGAATAAGACTGGAGAAAAGGATTATTGTTATAACAGTCACCAACCATACATGCACATACTCGGCAAATATGCAACTGAATTTCATTTCGCGATTAAACGCTTGCATATCATGTTCTAGGAAAAATAAGGATTATCAAAA
Organism: Sequoia sempervirens; assembly: GCA_007258455.2. Taxonomy (NCBI): domain Eukaryota; kingdom Viridiplantae; phylum Streptophyta; class Pinopsida; order Cupressales; family Cupressaceae; genus Sequoia; species Sequoia sempervirens. The sequence continues at coordinate 12,869 of VDFB02005834.1, read as the reverse complement.
CACTGCATATTTAACATGTTTGTAAGCAGGTGAAACACAGAAAGTAATGTTGCTTTAATTCATCAAATTACAACATAAATAAAAATGCTGCTCACTAATAATGTGAGTGCATATCACAGTTATGTGTCAAGCATGTTCTTATCAAAGGATAATTACATAAATAACAACAATGCATGTAAAGATCAATTATGCATTCACAATGATCTACAGGAAAGTCATACAGAGCCTTTACATCCATATATCAAATAGTATTCATGATAAAGGCAGCATGATGAATGCATGTCACAGGAGGGCAGTATCACACACAACTATATATGAAGAGTTTCAGTTGTGCTTTTCATACTTTTGAAAGAATAAGAGATCATGATTATAGCAATCTAAAAGAGGCAATCAACAAGTCAAGAATGCGTAAATGTGCAATAAAAGTAAAGGCAGAGTTTAGTGAAAGAGTAAAAGAGCATCAAAGAAAGCATTACAACTTCATGGCATAAGGAACTTATCAAGATGGATGCATGACATGAAGTCATGGCTTATAAAGGATCTTTGAACCATACATTACCAATAAATAAGCAATAGTCATTAAGAATATGAAGGTACAGTCATTAATGAGCACGCTGGTAAGTACATTCACTTCAAATGATAAAACAAACATACCAAGTACTCACAATGCAATAGAGAAGGTTTACCATGCACAGTGGAAGGAGCATATGATTTTCATTATACAGAAAAAGAAGTGCAAGGACAACCTTCATAATGATCAAGTTCACAGTAAAATGCCAAGAAGTAATATGCAAATCTCATATGAAAAGTTCAAGTAAACCATGGTAGAGTTTCATAGAATGTGCAGAGCTTCAATGTAAATGGGTGTTCAAAAGGTAGAATTTGCTAAGGAAAGCTCATATATCATTATTTTGGATGACAATTTTTCCTTTGTCATAAAGGTTTACTATAGATGTGTATTTTGAGCCAGTTATTACATATATAATGTGGAGGATTATTCTTTATTTCACTGCTCTAGATTTGCAAGCCTTTAACTAGGAGAAATCAATAAGGTTATTCAATTATTATGGTAGCTTTCAAGTCACACTTTTGAGAGCCATATCTGGAGCACAAAGAGAAAGAAGCTTCTTCTACAAGAAAGATAGTATCAACAGAACCAAAAAAAATAATAGAAATGAAGCCACAACCTTCCATACAACAATATTTTGTGTTTGTTTGTTTCAAAGAGGAAAAATGAATAATATGGCACCTCTTGTCACATAATTGAAAACCTAGAAACTCTAATATAGTCGTGGCCATAGCATATAGAGGTTTTTTCATAAATATACCTGTAGACATCTAAATTTAATCACTCCCACATGATTAAATTTACTCCCTTTTCATCTATCATATTAAAATATTAATTTATTAAATTAATATTATACCTTTTATCCCATATCTGTGAAGTATTTGATTTAATAATTAAATGCTTTATCTGTCACCTTCTTCCTCTCTAAATTAAATAAATACACTAATTTATTTAATTTAGTCATTTTTCCCCTTTTGATGTAAAATCAATTTAAAATTCCTCACTTTCTCTCTCCCTGTCACATCCTCCATAACCTTGCCCTAATCTGAATTAATTTAATTAATTCATGATTATGATGTGCATCCTCTTAATCAGAGATTAATGTCACATCCTCCTACATTTTCCACTTGCCTCTAATCTGCCATTAATTAGCTTAATCCAATATTTGCAGAACCTTAACTAAGGTCATTAGCTAGATTTAGCACCACTTTTTAGCCATCCTTTGCATTTACCTTCTTTTAGCATTGACCCCCTTTCCCATGTGAATTTTTAATTCACATTTATTTGTCCTAGATTCCCCTCTTTTATATGTGAATTTTTAATTCACATTCCATCTTCCCAAGGCTTCTAGAACCTTGGACTTGTCACAATCTCCACATGTGACAAAGTCCCACCTTTTTGGAGCCCACCTTTTATCGTCTAGATCCTCCTAGGAATGTGAATTTTTAATTCACATTTATATCCCCAAACACCTTTATTTTTCCCATGTAGATTTTTGAGGAATTCCAAAATTCCTCAAATGTCCCTTTCACTCCCACTTGGGGACAAGGAATCCCTTTTTGAGGAAATATCCTCACTCCCCAAGGTGCATGTCCTTCCTCCACCTCATGTACCTTCTTGACACCTCACTTACACCTCATCTTCTCTTGGCCACTTCGCCATCTACATGTCAAGATGTGAGGGCTTGTGGGTTCTCAACCCACCATAGCCCTTCATCTTGGCCTTGTTGGATGCATCTCAACCATTGAATTCTCTAGAGAATTCAAACTCTTCTATAAATACCCCCTCCTCAAGGGCATTTTCAACACTTAGCCATTTGATAACTACATGCTGCCAATTTGCATTCTCAATCATCTACCATCATCTAGCTGCCCATTCTAATCATTTTGCACATTCAATCTTGCATTTAGTCACTCAATAAATCATCTAAGGAGCACACAAAATCATCCCAAGCAAGGGCCAATCAAGGAGACATCAACAGCAAGGAAGGTGAAATTGTTTATATCTTGTTTTGTCCATTTTCCTTCTTGTTTTATCTCTCTTTTGGCTAATCTTGAGGTGTCCTTAGTCTTTTATCACTTGCATTTTTAGGTATTTTGCACATTAGAGTAGGGTAAAATTCTTAGGTTCACAATACCCATGAAGATCAAGACACAAAAATCCAAAGAAGAACATTCATTTCCTTGTCTTTGTTGAGCTCGACTTGAGCTTCTTTCAGGAGATAAAGGAAAATATAAAGCTCAAATGGCGAAAAAGACTTGCCTTCACTTATTTTCTGTCAGAAAATGCATTCAAACCCGCGTACACAGTGAGTCTCAAAAGGTGTAACAAAGGTCATTCATGGTGGCAAGAATAGAGTATTGGTAAAGCTTCAACTCATAGAAGAAGCATTAAATCTTGCATTTTCTCTAACATAGAATCAACAGAAGAAAAGAGGTAAATAATAGATTTGAAATTTACCAGAATTTCTCTGTCAAATAGAAAGCATGAAAGGCCATGGGATTTTACCCAGTTTTCCTTCTCAAAATCTCATAACCAGTCCATCATGGAAGCACCCAAGAAAATGGAGAGCAATAGAAAGACGGAAATACAAAAAAATACATCATATATGCCAAAAAGATGATTCAAAGAGGGAGAAATTTCTAATTTTCTATTTGAGAAGAGCTTACGTTCCATTTTCTTGAAAAATATCTTCAAAAATCTCTCAAAAACAACACAAAATGGTGAACAATCAAGCTCATAGAGACCCCATTCGGTGCTGGCCAACATCAAACCCTACACCATGGCAGCGCATAGCTCTTCCCGAATGTGCTAAGTAAAGTGAAAAATGAGTGAAGTATTAGGGTTCAAGTGTTTTTACTCACCCTATTCCCAAGTGATGATTATTTTTTACTTTGTTTTAGAAGAAAATCATTTCATTCTTATTATCACTATGGTATTGACCTTTAGGTCGATAAACCTAATGATGTAAATGGAGCTTGTGTGTTTATGAAGTCAATTTTCCAATTTAAGATTAACCTTGAAATGTAGGAGTCTTCCCCACCATTATTTTTTTAAGGATGTTAGACAAAAAAGCAACTTAATTGAATATTAAGGATAATATTACCTTAGTATTTAATTTATAGTATGTAAAGGAGAGAGCCACAACATATTAAATATTAAGATAATTACATTGATTATCTTAAATATTTAATAAATTGTTACCTTTACCCAATATCATGCAAAAAATCAAGTGAAGAAGAATTGGAGATAGTAGGTGTCATTTTGTAGATCTATTTGTGACTTTGAGTCAAACTAAGGTCATTTTTGGAGGCCTTTTTGATCATGCACAACATAAGGAGGAGTTTGCAATGTAATGAGTTCAATTTACTTCAGTTTTGGGTCCTCTTTTAGAGGCTTTCCTTTCTTGTTCATGAGAGAGATTCTGAGAGGATATTTTCACTTTTAGTTCACTTTTAGTTCACTTTTAGTGTTGCCTCCTTGCACTCAGGAGCCATTTGGAGTTACACTTTAGATACATGCAGTATGAGACATAGTTTTGAGTTGTTTAAGCTCAATTTGTAGCATTGGTGGGCCCCTTTTTCAAGCAGTTTTGATTTTCCTCATGAATAGATTTGAAGCTAGATATTTTGACTTCAGTTATCTCCTCTTGGATTTTTGGAGCCCTATATTGTATATAGGAAAAATACTTAGTCTTTTTTCTTGAGTTCTTACTAGTTCATCTTATGTTGTAATTTTCAAAGTTCTAGAGCAAAGGTGAAAAGTTTGTAATTCATTTTCAATTATCAATACAACATTGCAACACCTTTTTGAGAGTAATATGAAGCAGTTTTCCTTCTCATTCTTTTTTAAACTGTGTACTTAGTGATTGGTGTAGTTTTATGTGATTTCTTTTTTCCTTATCATTGCATCTCATGGTAGTACCTTTATGCAAAATTACATATACATTTACAGGTTATAAGTTGTGTTAATAATATAATCAGTCTTAAGTTGTGGGAAAGCATCCTTTCTCCTACTAAGTTTGTGAGTATTGAGCCTCCTTATAAATTGTTGATGCAAATTTTTATGGGTTTTGAGTTGTACAAAGATAGGTTTTATTACTAGTTTTTCTGGGTGTTGCCATTTGAGTAGAGTTCATTAAGTCATTTGGTGCATCACCTTTAGGATTAGATTTCATTTTTATATTTTTTCTCCTCCTTACTCTTTTCTTTGCAAAGTCATTAGTAAGCCCATTTTAGGTGAGATATCAAGGGGAGATGGCCCTTTCTCTAGAGTTTCATTCTCATTATAGGTTACCCACAACTTGGGAATGTTCCCATGTGTCAAAAACTTGTTGAGTTAATAGCTAAGCAAAACAATGCAAGTTTTTGTGACAACACTTCTATGATTTTAATACAAGTTTTTTGGTTTAGATCATGTCTTTGACTCCTATTTTCAGTGAATGTGTATGAGAATTATTTTATGTCATTGTATAAAATATCCAAGTTTTCATCTTTGATTTATGTTATTCTAGAACATAGCAGATTATTGATCGGGCCCTTAAATCAAATCCCAAAAGATAGATTTACTGTGCCTATATCTACTCCTTGGCACATCACCTTAGTTAGATCTTTATTTTTTATATCTGCTTCCTTTTCCCATCCCAAAACCCCAATTACAGAAGAATTCAGCTTCTTTAAAAATATAAAGGTCACTGAGTTTAGCGCAATTGGTCCCCCCATTAACTGAGTTTCCCATAGAGGTTGTTACCTTTCCAAGTTTTGGCATCAACAGTTTCTTCTTTTTGGCATGCCCGGTGGGACTTGTTAAAATGAATCTAAATTCAAAGAGGGTGTATGAGCCATCGACCTGTTACTAGATCCCAAACAGCGAATAATCTTGGTTTGTTAGTGCCACCACTAGGAACAATACAATCCGCGACCCAATTAGTAAACATTATGCTTCCTCTGCCCCTTCCACTAGCCATGTTTCCCACTGTTAAAATAACTTATGTGGCATGGGATGTTGGAAGTCCTCTTGTAGCACCAGTAACACCAACCATTTGGGCCCCTATCCTGGTCTCTATTCTAAAATATATACCTAAGTTCATTGGAGATGGCTCAAGAACACCATCCGAACACTTGTAAGATGTTGTAGACATGTTTTTGGGGCACGAAGCTATAGAACAAAATGTAGTGCTAAGGTTGCTTGTAGCCTCTTTCAAAGGTAAGGCACTAGATTGGTACCTCAGGCTACAAGATAATACCATCGCTACTTGGGATAAACTCGAAGACCCTTTCTATGAAAGATTCTCAAATGATGGAGATAGATCTTCCCAATATCATCAGCTAGAAATCACCAAACAAGCCCCATATGAAGCCATGACTAACTTCAATTCCCAGTTCCATATAACTTGGTAGAGAATTCAGGTTGCTATCTTCCCACCAGTCGAGTTGGCATTCATGTTCTACTTAAAATATATCAACGTCGATATCTCGACGATGATCTAGTCTCTTGGCGGAACCACGCTACCAAATGCATGTAGTGTCATAGTTAAGGCAGAGAATAATCTAATAGATGCAGGGAAGTTTTTTACTCTTCTCACCATGCCTATCTTCCCCAAAGTATCAATTTCTTCTGAGGAAATTTTGTATGCAAGTGCACCTGCTCCTCCCCAGTCTATGTACATGTATCCAAGCACCCCACAGAACATCACTTCTACATTCGGCTCTTCAAAAGATGAGATGTGCGACGTTAAGGAAATGTTGCAAACCATTTCCAATGAAATGACTGTCATTAAGCAAAACCAAGCCATTCCTCTGAAGCCAACCTATAAGAATTATCAGGGTGGAAGGTCTTCTTACCAACAAAACTAGTTCCAAGAAGGTGCTCGCACAAATCCACAGGCACAAACAACTAATCAAATAGTACCTGTACCTTCTCCATTACATAGTGCTAACCCAAGCTCGAGTAGAGAGCTGACAGTAGGGCAAAACAAGTTAGTTGATGACACCAACCCCTGGTGCTTCCCTTACGGTGACTCACATATGCCCCAAATCTACAACAAAAGGTGGCAGAGTAGCACATCCAAGGCGTGATGTCAAACCATGGAGGTTATGGATATGCCTCTCCACAAATGGAAAACGCGGTGCTCACCGCACAAATGCAAGGGATGTCCCTAGAGAAAGAAACAAATATTTCTCCCGATCACGTGCTCTTCTCATGGATGGAAGAAGAAGAGGTGGTGTTCACCAATGATGCATCCCCATCAAAAACACCGCAAGTACAATTTGATTACAACACTCGCTCAAAGAGGAGATTCACAGGCGAACCAGTCATTCTGCAATCAACCAATCTACAACCCAAAAGTGCTTCTGACCAGATGCCTAGTACCTCCACAGTGGCACAACAATGTCTTCCACGAAGGGAAATTGTTATAACCAGAGCTAAAGAGCAGAAGCCTCCAAATCTGCCACCATTCAATGTGGTGGAACAATTGAAAAAATCATCCGCTAATGTGTCTCTTTGGGATATCTTAGCTATTCCAAAGCAGAAGAATTTTCTATAGAAGGCTCTTTAGGAGGACCCAATCATTGAGCCAATAGAGCAATCGCTCAAGGGAAAGGTTGTTGATCAATCACCTCTTGCCAAAGTTCTCATGAATAGCATGGAGGAAGTCTCTACCGAGGTTAGAGATAAGCCGAAAATGAAACCCTTCTTCCTAACTCTTATTGCGGGAAAGAAATTATTACACAATGCCATGATTGACTCTGATGCTAGCACTATAGTCATGCCCAAGAAAATAGTTGAAGCCCTAGGACTTAGCTATGAACCTTTAAAGAAGGGGGTTATGCAGCTTTATGGGAACAAAGTTGAAATTGTAGGTGTCATCAAAGACCTCCCCTTGACTTTGTTCTCCTACCCTAGCATCACAGTTTTGTAAGATACTATGATCATAGATGTTCCCCCCATGTTCGGTCTCTGCCTATCCTAGGAATTCACTTCAAATATTGTAGGATATCTTTCCCTGGACTAGTCACACTTGATCCTAAGGACCAAGCATGGAGCTAAAATGAAAATAGTATATGAAGCTCTGCATTCGGAACATGTGGTCGATGAAGCTATGATCAACTTTGAGGCTACCCATACCTCTTTCACTAAGGAGGAAACATATTGCCCCAAGTTGCTAGAAGATGAAAAGGTGACCGAAGATTGGACTGATCAAGAAAAAGTTCTCTTAAGAAAATATATAGATGCTGACCCTTTTGGAAACTATCATGCTACCGAGTTGGGTACCTATGTCATCTCCAATGAAGATCAAGTGCTTCCAAATGTCGTAAAGGAGCCTGAAAGTGATCAAGTTTCAGAGCTATGGACATTGCACTTTGATGGAGCAAGATGCAAAGTAGGCGCAAGAGCTGGCATATGTTTGACATCCCCAAAAAATGAAAAGACACTCTGATCCTTCTGCTTCCAATTCGCTTGTTCGAACAATGAAGCTGAATATCAAGGCCTAGTGCAAGGTCTAAGCCTTGCGGAGCGGATGGGTATTAAGCAATTGATGGTGTTTGAAGATTCTAAACTAGTAGTCAACCAAGTCCGAGGGATTTTCGCAGCCAAGAATGTCTGCATGAGGTCCTATAGGCATAGATTATGGGACCTGATGGAGGGTTTTTAAGCCTTCAACATCCAGATAGTGCCCCAAGAATGAAATATTGATGCAAATCGCATGGCCACAATTGGATCCCAGTTTGACCTTGCCTCTAACCTAATACATAACAAACACTCTGTATGAGTGATAGTCTAACCAGCGATTCCAGATAATGATCAGAGCTGGTAGGTATTTGGCAGCGATGAACACATCGCCTCATTCATCAAACAGTCAAGAGAATTTTCTGACCAACTCCAACCAAAGATTATCGAGGCCTACAATAGACAAATCATTTAGCTAAGGTCTTGAAGGGAAAAACAAGTCATCTTAGAATGGAACATCTAAGAATAGTAGTGCCTTCGATGATTTCAATTCCATTAAATTGCCTCAAAGACACATACTACTATGCCATAAAGCGGAAACTGGCACAGTTGATTTCCCTCATTAACTCTTCTAAGAAAAGCACATGCAAACTTAACCAGATTCAACACTTATGCACCGATTCAAATTATAGAATCAACCAACATGAAAGAAAAACAAATGAACACACAAATTTATGTGGGGAAAACCCTTTCAGGTAAAAGACCCCACCCTCCAAAACAGTCAGCTCAATTGTATTAATCAGCAACAACAACAGTTACAATACAATCTCAGAGCTATGCTCTTCAGGATTTTACATCTTGTTCATCTAGAGAATATAGGAAACAACATTGTTCAGAATCCTCGCACTATTACAATGTCCTCACACATCACACACTACGGATTCATTTCATTTCACTAGGCCACTCATTCTTCCAGCCTTTTGGCTAGCACAACCCCATGGCTTCTCAGGTTCACCCCAGCATTCTCCCTGTTACAATGCTGTGTACAGCATATAGTTTGAACACTCATAGATCATTCGACCATCGAACCATCGAACTCATAATAGTTACAGTATGTTGCAATGTACAACAACAACCATGATCAATTCACTCTATGTACAATCGATTCAGTTCAACTTCCTTCACCAAGTTAGGAATGCAAACGGCCTCCTTCCAAGTCAGCAACATCCTCCAATTAACAGCTCACAACATAGCAAACCAACAAGCCCATGCTTTTCACCTTTATACCGCGCTACCGGTTCGCATTCCACAGGCTCCCGCGGGGTGGCGGTTTACCTCACTACTACCAGACAGGTCGATAGCTCCCGAGGTATAGCGGTAACCACACTACTGCTGGTTAGTTTGCATACCTCTACGGTATGGTGGTAACACATTGCACTATCGCTGCATAGATAAGAGACTTCTATAGTATGGTGGTAACCACTCTACCGCTAGACATTCGGCAAGCTCCTGCACTACCGCTCCTCACTTACAAACATATAGCGGTACAACGGTACAAGTAGAATCCATCACTTTCAAAGGTTTGAGCAACAAGACCATGGTTTCACTAGTGAGTTTGAGACACACATTCTCAACAATCTCCCACTTGATGAAGAACTCACTAAACCCCTTTCCAACCTTTGAAACCACTGTATCATATCCATACATGTAATAATAAGAATCTTGAACAATGCTCTCGTGCTTTAGCCAAGACACCTACACCAACATCCAAGATGTCCACCAACTCAGGCAATGGTTTTATCCATCCATTTTAAGACAAGAAATGAGCCAAGGCGTATATGCACCAGTCTACAGAACACAAGCACTAGATCCAACAGATAGCAAAGATTGTAACATGTTGCCACCACTTCACTGTGCTCATATGCTATACAAAATCTATATCAACTTCAAAGCCTCAAATAGAACACAACCATGAAGTCATTCTCTAGAAACAAGATAGAACATCAACTAGAATAGCAACCAAGTAATCTGACTGCTCCCATCCAACTGATTAACCAATGTGACTAAAAATAGCACCCATAGCAAGTGCTAATTCATCCAATCACACATACCTTCAAGGTATCAAACATTAGTAAACTTATGCCACTCCATAACCAACCCATCAACAGCAAATACAAGCTCCATGAGCCAACGAGTCGAAGAAGACAAAGCATATCCAGGAACTCCCACTGCACGGGTAATGAATCTGAAAAGATCAAGGCATACCAAGTCTACCAATAACAGCACATAGAAAATGTAACCATGTAGTTCCAAGAAATTATCCACAATGATATGTACAACCTACAAATTAATAACCTGCAAGAACAACTCTCACAACAAGTCTTCAAAACTCTCCCAAGTTCTTCACACCCAACACATGAAAGAGATAAAGAACCTTCAAGTTATCACCCAACAACTTGAGTGAAAAATGCCAGCTCCAACCAAACCTCAAACCAATGTGATATGAAAAAAAAAATCAGGAAGATAACCAAGACCAAAGAGAGAACCTCTATACATCATATACTTGTAGAATATCCTCCTACATACACCTCTAAAATCCAACTATGTCAAGTATGATTTCCTTCACATCCCAAAGGAAAATCCATAACAACACCCAACCGTTCAATCACCAAGATCAAACTTAACATATGTAACATGTAATCAATCATGGATGTAAGCCTCTCAAAGAAGATCAAACTACTTCATTTCTCATCTTAGGAAATCAGCCCATATAACTATCTCCTACCAGTTCTCATCATAAAATGATATCACATAGAAGCTCAAGGAGATAAACCATGTTGTACATCTTCCACTGTGAATCCTCCAAAACCATTTAAACAGCAATTCAAGATCCATATCATGAAAGGAAGCATAAAACACATCTAAAAAATACAATGGGAAAATACCTCTCAAATTAGACTTCACTACCGAGCGACCAAGAGTGGGAAAGAGAATGCTCCTCCAAGATAACCAAGTCATCATGACTTCTCCAAGAGCAATCTCCTCATTGGTCTCTATTGAACTCACATCCAACCAAGGTGTAGGCTACTCATACTTTTAACTAAAAAAATCATCAAGAGTAAACATCAATAGTTCACTCCTCTCAAGAGAAATGCAACCTCACCTTATTCTCCATGTATCCATGAGCACTTGCAAATGATCATCCCATGTTGAACTCCAAACTACATTACTACACTTAACATGAAGTATTAGGAAAATGATCAAAGCACCCAATACACAAAGAATTACCAGACCACTGTCAAAGCTCCAATCATCTGAATCGGGAACTTATCATGACATCATGATCTTACCATCCCCCTTGGGAGATACCATGCTCCAAGTGAACTAACCATGGTCTCAAGTGCAATGTACAATGTCAAAACTCCAGTGTATAAGCAAGAGTATACCATGACATAATGCAAACAAACTCAAAACCTACATCACCTGTCAAGCACCACCAACTCCTCAAAAAAAGACTCCAAGACATCCTTAATGGCTCCAAGATGTCGCACATCCTCAAATAGTGTCCATGCAAATGTCAAAGAACCTTTCTACAGCAACAGGATCAAAGAGCTCCTCCTAGTAACATATGCAACACTAGAGAAGACCATCCATCACCTAGTGATGAATCCACAGTCATTGCTAAAGCTCCCATTGAACTGTGACATCCAAGCTTTCCAAGCATCATGACCTAACATTTTCTAATTTGCAAAATCCTTCAGGTCCACTCAGCAACATGTCCATTTGACAACAATACCAAGCAGCACCAAGATCTCCAACCAAGCAGACCACACCATCACTGTCAAAAGCTTACACTAAAATGTGTATCAAGCTCTCCATGACATCATGATACACATGCTACAAGTTCCCCTAGTCAACTATTCAGGTACTCAATGACATCCTTCCTCTCATCCAGAAGCAACCACGCCAATGCACAAGTGACCATAGACAGGGCCAACTAACAGTTCTACACCAACACTGAATCAACCTCATGGATATAAATAGTCCACTTCTGAGTTATTTCACTATAGCCAATCGGTAGCTAATCCACCAACCGCATAACTCAAAGATCAATCACAAAAAAAGCGCAAACCCATCATCGCAATGGGAAATGCAAAATTGAGATTTCAAAGAGAGCAACAATGTAAACAAAATTGACTCAAACACCAGATCAAAACCAAATCCAATTTTCCAATCATGTCCACAACTTAAGCACCATAGTCTAGGAAACCAGCAAGCAACACTTACATGTAGAACTACAACTATCTCACCCAGCAATGCCCCAAACTACCTGGATCTAGAAAATAGTGTTCAGCAGCTCCACAAAAAACACAAGTTTTTTCTTGACCGTACAAAACCTACAAAATCATCGTGTTTATAAAACACCCATGCACACCTATATCCACTGCACATCTAGACAACTCAAAATTCTGTACACAACCATCATAGTTAACCAGAACAATGGAATAACATGAATATGCATAACCATACATTCTTTAAACGAAAATCTATAAAACCCTCAGAACCAAAGAACATGAATCTGAGCCATGCAAGTACAAGGCATCCTTAAAAGGAACAAGTAGTACAGGAACTCCAGGCCCATCCTAGACCAATTCCATAACCAACAACATGCACATGCATATGAGAGAGCTAGGATATTCAGATGTTTTCAGACCACCCAAAGATCAACTCCATAGCCTTTATGCAATTAGGGTAATAGAGAACAATGCCTTCAATGCCAAGTCAAAGCACCCAGCACAAGCACAATACTCCATGGCTAGAAAAACAACCCAAGCATTTCCATACCATC
>VDFB02005833.1:0-28315 GCA_007258455.2 Sequoia sempervirens | reverse complement strand
CAAGTAGCGTAAAGTAATTTAAAGTAGCATAATTTTCATTTCATGCAAGTAGATGCTAGCTGTGGATTTGTGGTGTTAATCGAAGCAACTTCGTTTTAGTCCAGACCACTAGCAGCTTGCTGACGGCAAGTTTTCCTTGTGTGGTCAATTGGAGCATTTTATAAGCCTAAATTTAGTTATAATTCACGTCTTGGTATGTGTCATCTTGACAGTATCTTGATGCCAGATTGTAACTTGAAAATTCCTAGCCATCCCCTTGAAGATTGCACTGGCTTTGTGTAGATTGTCCAGTATGAGGCGAAGCAAAGTCTGGTTGAAGTTTGCCGAAATTGATCCCGCATCCTACCTTTAGATAGAACATATATTTTCTAATATCTGCAACCATTCAATTCAGTATATTTCTGGTTAGTTTTAGGAAAACATACCTCATTGCCAAATCATTCGTATTGCACTTATTCCCTTCCAATCATCAATTTGATGTCAGTTGCAAGCCTTATGAACAATTGTGTAAGTACCCTCATGTAAACAACATATCACAACGAACCGACTGAGGGTATTCCAAACCATTTCGGAACCTTGGAGTTGAACGTGCAATCTTTCTTGCAATCTTAGCGCACAAAATTCTTTGATCAAGAGAGAATGGAGTAGCCTTTGGATTACTTTGTTCTACTAATTAGTGCGGTCACAAAAATCACATCAACAAGCTGAAGTTAGAGCAATTGGCAAAGATAATAACATTGCATCAAGATAGGCGGTGATTAAGAAGCTGAGCAAGTCATTCTTGTTGGAGTCGAAATTCTCTTCGAAGTTAGGCAAGTTGGCTGACACGAATTTGGTTTCTTTCAACATGGAGGCTTTCAAAAGTCGAATTATGGGAGTTGGAAGCCATCGTCCTTCGATCACTTCATACAATATTGTTCAGAGTGGACTACATGCAGCTACTGGTTTTCCACCAACAATTCAGTGTCTAGAGCTGATTATGGAGTGTGCTAATTGCTACAATCCTGATCACAGGTCTATTTTCTCACCTGATGGTAGATTGTTCGCCAACCTCACACCTGCAGCTATTGGCGAAGCATTTGGAATTCCATCACATGAGAGGATGATTTAAAAGACAAAAGAACATGCTGAGCAAATGTATGCTTCAACATTCGAGAGATGTGCTGATATGATTAATGCTTGCTAGATGAACAAGCCCAATCCCTCTCGCACAACGTTGCCGAAGAAAATAATATTAGATGATTTGAAGCAAGAGTATTGTGACCTGATCAGGATGCTCAGCAGGGTTGGAGGGTACCCTCAAGCATTCATCTTTGAGCCATGGATGTTCTATTATATCAACCTCGTATTGGAAGGGAAAGAGCATATTAACTGGGCGGTGATGATTAGTGACAATTTGCATGAGCAGCTCTGGAGTTTGAGGACGAAGACATTTTACATGGGCTCATATATTATCTACATGTTGGCTCGTATGACGAAGTACAGAGGAATATCTTACAAGGAGCCAATTGGATGTGGCTCTCATCAATTCAAGATCCATGAGGCTTGTCTGCAACTACACCTGACAAGCACGTCCCATTACAAGCGATTCAATGATACCTTCACTATGCACATAACGAGATCACTTCAGCAAAGAACCCATCACAAGATCTCGAAGGAAGCTCAAGAGTTAATAGAAAGGTATGGGTGTTAGTTTATTCAGTTTCTGAAATTTACTTACATCAGGTTGCAAGGATTTTCTTCATGCCCATATAGATTGCCCAAGTACCCTACAAATAGGATTTTGATGTTAGAGATATCTAGGCAACTCATTGCTTATGATAAGATTCAAAAGAAAAAGAAGGGAGGACTTGACTTCCCAATCATCATGGGGAATTTAGACAAAGTGTGTCTTTCACTATAGGCAGCCAGGGAAGCTAAAAATGAGCTTCAATTTTTCCACCTTTCTTATCACACCAACAGGCAGTATTACGATCCTCATAGGAATATCAGATGGATACTATCAGAAGAGTTTGTGCATAAGGCAAATATTGAGAATTATTGGGCTAATGTATTGGATGAAGCTAAAGTTAGGAAAAGGATGTTCTCGAGGCTATCATTGAGCATGATTAGGGAGTGTGAGATTATTCCCATACCAGACCAGGTGGACGAGGACATGAACATTCTTCATCCAGATTATAAGGCAGTGAGAGACACGCCACTTCCACTCCCAGATTGGTCGGAGCCAGAAATTGCAAATTTGGACACACTTTGTATACCAGTCCTGACATTCACCAGGGGATGGGTTGAAAGACATGTGAGAAGGCTTAAGAGTAGGTCAATTCCTTTGACTTACAATTTGATGGGAGATCATAGGACGCCCACTGCTACTAAGAAAAAATAGATTGCTCAATCTTTGGAGTCTCAAAGGAAAGAACCAGTTCAGCTAGAGCCTCTGAGAATTGTGGTAGAGTCACCTACGCCATTGGAGACATCTTCTCCAAGCATACAGGAAGTTTCCTTGTTTGCCAATCAGAGAAACATGTTGAATAAGGAACAGGAGTTACAAGAGGCAAATCAGCCACCACGAAGAGAATCAGTTGACCAGAGCGTCAAAGCACCTACTAGAGATAATCAGCAGGAGGAAGATGAAGAAACTGCTACTGATACACACTTCCAACATGAGCTTGAAGCTGCTCTAGAGGATGATACAGTTATAGGACAAGAGGCCCAAGTTTTAGGAGATACTCAGCCCATAGAGGCCAATGAGCCTCGCTGGAATGAAATTAGAGAAGAAGTCCATGAGGAAGAAGCAAGAGATGAGCAACCATTTGTTATATAGCAGGTAGTACCTGATTGGCTCAGAGATAGGATGAGAAGGAGCCCTAGTGAAGAGGCTAATCCAGCAGTGGAGATGGAAGAATTTTTGAGTCGGATTAGTGCACCTCCGACAAAGAAGAGAGCTAGGAAATTTTTGAAGATTTCAACAAATGAGGATGGCTCTCGCACCCTTCACGTGGCTATGCCAAGAGTTGATTGTGATCGAGATGAGGCTGTTCCAAAAAATTACATGATCACTACTTGTTAATGTGTTTTTCGTGACCGCACCAACGCAGAATAAAGTCACCAACGGTTACCCTATTCTCTCTTGATCAAAGTATCCAGCACACTAAGATTGCGAGAGAGCTCGTGCGTTCAACTCCAAGGTTCCTTAAATGCGAATAGTCTTAGTTGGCTCGATGTGATTTGCTGATATTTCAAGGGGACTTATAAAATTGTTCAACAGCAGAGGAAGGGGTTTTCACAATTCGCCAGATTTATCAATGAAGCACGAGTTTCCTATACTAACCCAAAAGTACTGAATTTAAAATGGATGCAGGTTGCTAAATTCTATCTAGATGCGGGATATGGAGCTCAACTTCAACAAACTTCAACCGGACTTCGCTTTGCCTCGCATCGGACAACTTCCACGAAGTCGGTGCAATCTTCAAAGGGGGTGACTAAAGATATTCAAACCATCGCTTGACATGAAGATACCATCACAACGATGCATACCGGCATTCAAACTATGATTGAAGTTAGGTCCACAACATTTTCAGTTGACCACCCAAGGCGAACACACCATCAATGAGCCCACTAGTGGTATGGATAAGAGAAGCTTGCTTAGGTCAAACACCATGTTCCATTATTACTATCTACTTGCATGAAATGAAATTTACTCTACCTTAAGCTACTATTCGAATCAGAAGGACGAAGAAACCTTGCTAGCTACTCACAAAAAAAGATGAAATTCGCTATCAATGAAAACTCTTTTATTGAGAGAGTGTTCACAACAATTTCTTTCAAAGTTTTCAAAGAGAAAACTTTCCCTCTTCTTCAAACTACTCTATCAATCTATGCTATGCTACTTCTAAGTTGTCCCTCTACTCTATGTCTACTATCTAACTTCTACTTCTAATCTAATGAATTACAAATGAGGGGGACTCCCCCTTTTATAGATGGCCAAGTCCAACAGACGACTCAGATTACAAACAACTGGATGGCCCAGATCATGCCACCTCAGGCCTAGACAAGATTCACCCTAAAAACTGCCACCAAGAGGAGTGGCGTAATAA
This sequence comes from Sequoia sempervirens, assembly GCA_007258455.2. Classification (NCBI taxonomy): domain Eukaryota; kingdom Viridiplantae; phylum Streptophyta; class Pinopsida; order Cupressales; family Cupressaceae; genus Sequoia; species Sequoia sempervirens. The sequence continues at coordinate 24,221 of VDFB02005833.1, read as the reverse complement.
ATGAGCCATAAATTTCCATCATCTTCTAGAAGATTCCTGTTTTGAAATGCGTTCACATTGTTCTTCTCCTTGACTGTCAACTTGATCAAACGGCTTCAACTTTTGGCATGGCAGGCACGCTCTCATTTTCTTCTGCTCGACAATGATTTTCTTCTTGATGTTGTTCCTCAACTTAGAAGTACTTGAGGACAACCTTCTCTCCATCCTGAGCTTGCTCATTTCTTCCTTGTCGCCCGCCTGACTGCATTAGGTGCATACTGGGTCCTCAAGGAGAGACTCCAACACTTAGCTACTTCTTGCAACTTTTCTTTCTTCGTGATTTATCATCTTGGACTATTTTCTTCATTATTCCAAGTTATCGTGCCATGACCCTGACGTTCAGCCTGCAAAACAAACAAAAAGGACATTAAAACATTGTACAATATAAATCCGCTCTACTTACCAGATCCTGGCGTTTTGACTTCCAAGTTCTAAGTAATCTCTGGATTTGATGAGCTTTATCAGTTTTCTTCTAACAAACTTCATCTTCAAAGTCTTCATGCCTTAGCCAAATTTTAACTTCCTCAAGGGTGCATTTTTTTTAAAAAATCATCTTTCAAAGGTGTAGCTTCAACTGCATCTTTTCACTTTTGACTGGCGTCACTCGACATTCACTCATACAGCTCCGTAAAACGTTTTGTTATGAAATAACACTGTCGAAGAATATGATAAAAATATGCTACAAATACTTGATAATAACAGAATAACAAGCCATAGGGGGGCAAACCTCAAATATCTCTAATGGGAACACACTTCTAACTTGATGATGAAATAGACCTCCTATATATACCTATTTATGCCAAGGATATCACCCTAGGCCGGGCTTGAACACACCTATATATAAGACTTGAGCCGACTAAACAACTAAATAACAATATACTAATGTATTAATAGAGTTAAGATAATACAGCTAGGCTATTCATAACTTGGAATTAACTTTAGTAATATTAAGGCGTGGCATGCCCCCTTCTTCAAAAGGAAGGCATTCCTCAATGCTAATCAAGTTAGAGCTTTTGAGATGAACTCCTCATCTTTAGCTGGCATCTTCAGGCGGGCGATTCTTCCATTGGATGAGGCCTCATTGATAGTTCTATTCCTCAGCTTCTTTGTGCGTGTTTGGCCGAATGCCTCACGGTTTAAAACCAGTTCTCCCTTCTTCATCCATTTCGGGAAGTGTTGTTTGAGTAGATATTATGCCCAGTACCTTCTTCCAAGCAGGCATGGATGTATCTTTTGTTCTGTGGAGAGTGGCAACTCCAGCTTGTAGGCAAGCAGTGCGATCTACGCATGATTTGGTATGGACCATAATACTTTGGTGACAACATTATTCTTTTTTTGCTGCTTTAGTGAGATTTGATTATAAGGTTGCAATCTCGAGAAGAACCAATCCCCAACTCCAAAACTTCTTTCACTATGATGTTGGTCTACCTGCTATTTAATTTGATTTTGTACCATGGCTAAATTCTCCTTGAGTCCACGAAAGTACTTGTTGTTGATGACAGTGGTCTTCACGCACAGACTCTTGGGGACACCTTAGGTGATGATGTGATGGAAGGGATGATATCCACCAAAGAGTCTCAAATGGAGACATTTTTGATGAGCTATGAAAAGTGTTATACACTGTTCGCGGTGGCGTAAATCTGCTGGGGATTGTTTCTAGAGTGAAACAGCGTAGATATCCTTCCAAACACTTGTAACAACCTCTGTTGCCCATTCGGTTGGTGGTGTTATGAGCTAAGAGCGTTTAGAGTACCCAAACGCTGAGAATAAATCTTTCCAAAAGTGACTAGTGAAGATAGGATTCGTCCTGCTGCAGGTGTGCCATGTAGCTTTTGAATTATTCTCAAAAAGCTCTATGCACTTCTTTAGGATGCTAATGCAATGAAATGTGCATATTTAGTGAGCCTATCAACCACCACCATGATGACATTATGACCTTTAGATTTGGGAAGCCCTGTGATGAAGTCCATGGATATCTCTTCCCAACGCTGGCTAGGAATAGATAAGGGTTGCAAGAGACCTGGTGCCTTAATTGTCTCCCTTTATGCCTTTGACACACCAAACATTCCATGCAATTTTGGTGTCTTTAGCCCTTCAAAGAAATCTTGTGACTCGATGATATGTCTTCAAAAATCTGAATGACCCTGCTGGAGACTCATGCAACTCTGTACGAGAATCTTGATTTTGAGTTGGAATTCTGCGGAGATACAAACGCTCTTTACCAAGAGTATCTCCTTCAACAAAACTTACTCCCCGAACTACGGATCACTTTTAATTGCTCGATAAGATTACTGAAATGCAACATCATTTTGCCGCTCTACTTTGGCTTCCTCCACCCGTTTGGCACTATTGAAGGCACACAATAAGGCTTCATCTTTCTCATCAACTTCCTTAATGATTATCTGCGATAATGTACTGCCCTTTCTTATATACAATCTCAAAGTCATATCCTAACATCTTAGTATTGTTTTGCTCAACCCGAGGAAGATAGTCGTTGTTCCAAAATATTTGACTATCATGATGCTGTCATAACCTTGAAATGTCTACCCAATAGATAAGGAATAGCCATTGTTTCTTTGCAATTATTGCTAGCATTTCCTTTCTCATAAATAGGTTTAGTAGATTCTTACCTTTTAATTTGGCGACTCTCAAAAGCAGTTGGTGGGCCTTCTTGCATAAAACCTTGCTCCTATCCATTTCCGAGCATCATTCCACAATGAATTCCTTGAGTGAAGTCGAGAATTGGCAAATCACGAGGAGTTGAACACATAGCGGCCTCTTCCAATCTCTCAAATCACATGTTAAGCGGACTCATTCCAATGAAAAAAGATCCTTCTTCAATAGAGTGGTGAGAGGTGCACTGCTACTACCATAGTTCTTCACAAATATTCTATAGTACCCTGTCAATCCCAAGAATCCTCTTAGTTTCTTAATGGTTTTCGGAATAGGCCATTCCATGATAGCCTTAATTTTGTTAGGGTCCACCTTTACTCCTTCATGTGAAACTATGTGTCCCAAATACTCCACCTGTGTAAGACCAAAAGCACACTTGGATGGCTTAGCATAGAGTTTATGATCTTCAAGTATTTGTAATGCTTGGTCCACATGTTGTAAATGTTCTTCCCAAGTCTTGCTGTAAATCAATGTATCATCAAAGAATACTAATACAAACTTTCTCAAGAACTGTAAAAATGGAATTCATCAAACTTTGGAATGTAGATGGTGCATTGGTAAGACCAAATGGCATCACCAAAAATTCATAATGACCCTCATGAGTCCGAAATGCTGTCTTACAAATATCCTCCTCCTTAATCCAAATTTGGTGATAACCAGATCTAAGATCTAACTTGGTAAAAAACATAGCTCCATTTAATTCATCTAGCAAATCATCAATGATTGGAATTGGAAACTTATCTTTAATGGTGTACATGTTGAGCACTCTATAATCTGGACACATGTGCCAAGTATCATCCTTCTTACGTACCATCACCACCGGCGAGGAGTAAGCACTTTGGCTATGCCTAATGATTCCACCCTCTAGCATCTCTTCAACAATTTTTCTATCTCACTCTTTTGCTTGTATTCTACTGTAAGGCACGATGTTCGATGGTGGCTCACTGGGACTGTACGCTTTGATCTTGGTCCCTCGGAGGAAGTCCTTTAGGCCTTATCTCCAAGAACAAGCGAATGACGATCAATTATAGCACGCAAATGCGGATGAGTAGGAGTAATAGATTGAGAACTTCTAATGAACATAGTTGGGCCACAAATCCATCCACTCCTTTCGCCATAACTTTTGCATTTGATGAGAGCTTACCATTTTGTGGAGATTTTCAACCCCTTGACTCTACTAGCCTTCATACGATTGAAATCCTGAATAGTTCTTGGAAGTTCATCTCAATTGTTCCTAGTAGTAAACCATTCTCCCAAACAATATCTGCTTTCCCTTAGTCTCATACATTGGGGTATCAAGTTGATAATCTCCATTAGCGGATCATTTAATGTATGACGCTTCCTGAACAACTGGTGTACACCATCACAATCAAAACTTGGAAACTCACAGGTTGGATATATGAAACGAATTGAGACGAGAGTAGCTAACTTTTGTTGATGATTATATAGTACTACACGAATTGACCAACAAACACCTTACAGCTATTTTAAGACCCCACCACCTTGAGGAGTTTGTGGAGCGAAACACGAGTGCATGACAAAGAGAAATGATTGGTTGAGAATCATACATGATTTCCTCATTTGACTCCCTTTCATCTTCTAGTATGGGTTCCTCCTCCTCTTCCTCATTGGGACCTTCAATATAAAACAATTTCTTTTCACTACATTTATGTCCTCGACTGTATTTTCTATCACAATTGAAACACAAGCCTTTTGCTCTTTTCTCCTCGATTTGTTGTGGAGTCAACTTAGTAGGTTGTGTTGAATATCCTTTCTCTCTTGTCACATTAGCCCCTTGCTTCTTAGGAATCAAATACTTCTCCTCTACCCTGCGTGCTAAGATAAAAGACTCATTTATGGAACTAAGGGCTAAACATGGTACCTCATGTTGAATGTGATCCTTGAGACCACCAAGAATAAATCATTCAAGTTTTCCTCAAGTAATTGAATCCACCCATAAGGATAGATTTTGGGTGCTGAATATAATCCTTAAGCTGATCTGGGCTGTTGAGAGAGTTTAGCTAGCTGGCTGAAGAAGTTGTCTGTGACGCTATTGCTATATTGTGCTTGGGGTTCCTCTGTAAAAATTGACCATGAGACGGTGAGCCCCTTTTTACCTCGATGAGTGCAAAGCCAACGATACCAAATGAATTGATCTGGTTCTAAATATAAGGAAGCCATCGTGACCTTTTGTCCATTTGGGATTTGGTGTACTTCAAAAAAATTATCCATTTAGTTTATCCATGTTAGAGGATCCTTACCATCAAACTTGCACATATCCACCTTGGGAAATAAATTCCTAGATCCAATAGGAGTACTAAAGCTTGTGTTAGTAGTGGCTGACCTAGAATTCTCACCTTGGTCGCTTGAGAACTCCTTTCTTGATTCTGCTATGTAGGTCACACATATCTCCTCGTAGGTCACACATATCCATCTTAATTGAGGAAATTTCTTCCTTGACCTTATTGTTAATTGAGGAAATTTCTTCCTTGACCTTATTGAGTTCTTCATTATGAGGAATATCCTCAATTGTTTCACCATCCTTATCAGGAGTCTTCCCCGGAGTGACAACATTCTTTTTACCCCTTGTTGTAGGCCCTGTCATGATGGAAACCACTAATGTTGAAATAAATCCACACAAATGAAACTTAAATTCTCTAAAATTTTCTTTGTAATCTCCTTTAGTATGTCTTCAAAACCCAATAAAAATTAGACTCCAATTCAACAAGATGATGTATTGTAGAAAAGGATATGTAGATTCCAAAAAATAGTGTAGAAACCCTAATTCTGCAATAATTCACTCAATTCTGCTCCAATTCTTCTAAAATTTGGACTGTAGCTTCTTCAATATGTTCTTCAAAAACCCTTTAAAAATCAGATTTTTTTTTCCAAACTGTGAAAGATATGATCTTCCCAAAATCTCCTCCAAAATTGAGAAAAACCTTACCTCTATGGTACCAAGATCATGCTCTGATACCGCTTGTAAGAATAACACTGATAGAAGAATATGATAAGAAATATGCTGCAATGCTTGATAATAGCGGGAATAACAAGCCATGGGGGCAAACCTCAAAATATCTAATGAGAACACACTTCACAACTTGATGATGAAATACAGACTCACAACCTCTATATACCTATTTGCTTTCCAAGGATATCACCTAGGCCAACTTAGACACACCTATATAAGACTTAGGCCGACCTAAACAACTAAATAACAATATACTAATGATAATATGACTTAATAGAGAGTTAAGATAGCCACAAGCCGACTATTCATAACCCGATGTACAATAATATTAAGGGCGTAGCAGTTTTCATCAGGAATTTGATCAAAAATTATCTAGGCGCTCAACTTCAAATTCACCCGTCAAGGCCCATTTTATCCATTTTTCCTTAGAAAATTTAAATTTCCCTTAGGAAATTTCACAATTTCGAGTGACGCTTAAATTCTCCATCTTGAAAGCCCCGACGAAGTGCAGAAGACACTAAAATCCATTCCTCGTTGACAATCTTCAATACCTAGAAGAAAATTTTCTTCAAAACGTGTCGAATTCATGGGTATACAACGAATGGGTTCATTTAATTTTTTGAATTTTGAACCTTCGAAAAATAATTCCTCATGAAATTTATTTCATTCTTTCATCCCTGTGAGTACTTTGTTGCTCTGACTTGAAAATTTCTATCAATCCTGTGAAGCTGACATCATCTAACTCCATCTCCGACAATTTTGCTCATGTCTTAGGAAATTTCATCCCTTCACCAGACTTAGGCGTTTTTCCTAGAGAAAACCCTTTGTGCCTTAGGAAAATTTAAATCACTTAGCATTTTTGAATTTTTTCCTGAGAAATTTTTTTTATTCATCTTCAAATCATTCTCCCCGTGGTGAGGAAAATTTTATTTCAACTCAGAAAAATTTTCTTTCTTGAATGCCTTGGGCACATTTCCTGTTCCATGAGGGATATGCTTCCTTTTAAGTTCCAATGCCTAGCATATTATCCATCACTTGGCATTTTCAACGCCGCCACCCTCACCTTACATCTTGGCACATTTAGCAAATGTAGGAGAAATAACTTTTACCACGCCTTGGTATTTTGTTTTTACATGCCTTGATCTGGGCACATATTGCATGGAAATTTTTCATTTTGAAATTCCAACGCCTAGCATATTGTTTCCACGTCTCGGCAACTTTCCTTTACTAACTTCAAGATGGGCGCATTTCACATGTGTGGAAGGATGAAACTCTTAGAATATTTTTAGCAATTCCTCCCTAACTTGGGCGCATATCACACTTGAAGAGGAACATTTTCAACTCTACCTTTGGCTTGTGTCTTTATGTGCTTTCAACGCCTTGTCTTCTTCCTCCTCTCTGCATGGATACTTTTGTCCTTTTCTTCCTTGTCTTCATGCATACACCTTGTCCTTTTGTTTGTCCTCATCTTGTATCTTTGCATGTATACTTTTGTCCTTATATGCCTTTGCATGTATACTTTTGCATGGAGACGTTTTGTCCTTTTCCAACTTTGCATGCCTTTGGTTTTGTCCCCACATGCCTTGATTTGGGCGCATTTCCCACTCTGAGGAGGATAAAACTTTTACTTAGCGCCTTTGTCAATTTCCAACTTGATGAGGGCGCATTGAGGTAGCCTGCAGGATGTTCCATACTTAGAAATTTTCCATCACCTCAAGGCAAGTTGGGTGCATATGGAGGGTGGAGTAGGACAAGACTCTTTCAAACGCCTTGGACTTGTTGATTCTTTGACTGCCTCTTCCTAGACATGGCGCATTTCACATGGTGTGAAGGATATCCATTTCATACTTCGAATTTTTTTGAAATCATCTACTTGAAGAGGGCGCAAATGAAGGCATGAGGAGGATGAAGCATTTTCCAACGCCCTTGACTTGTTGACCATTGACCTTCTTAACATGGGCACATATTTCCATAGGAGGAGGATATTTCAAACACTTAAAGATTTTCCTGGCTTCCAGCTGAGATGGGTGCAATTTCATGGTGGTGCAGGATGAAGTCTTAGACTTAGCCATTTTCTCTTTGTCTTCGCCAGCTTCTCCATGCCTTACTATTAATAGTAAGTCCTATGATTTTCATATCTCAGAAGCTCTGATTGATTTGTAATTTTGAACACTGGATCTTCATGACTCTATTCAAACTGCCATCTGAGTTGACTTGCTATTTCCGGCATGCTTTTGAAGTGGCTTACTATTTATAGTAGCTACTTGATTTTGAGACTTCCACAACTTCGTTTGCATTGAAATTTGAATGTCTTGATCCTTGTTGGTAAACTTTCCCGTTCACACTGGCACCTGATGCTGACTTTCTATTTATAGCCTATGCCAGGAACGCCTTACTATAAATAGTAAGTGCTCTGTTTGCGTTCAAATTTTGCCAGCAAACTCCTCGGAAGATACTGATCTTGGTGGGATACTTCAGTTTTGGAAATTTTGACATTTGACCCCACCCTAATTGGACTTGCATGACCTCAGTTTAACTATGTTTCTATTGCATGTCACAATGTTCGTGATTCTGGAGTGTGGGGAAGCTGCTAGAGTAGTACTTGCTAAAAATAGTAAATGGTTGAAAAGGTGATCAACCAGCTGCTGAATGATTTTGCATGTCAAACTGCCCGAGAGATCTTGAAAAACCCAGAAAAACCCAAAAAAATCATCAACATGCACGCACTGGCTAAAAATAGTCTCTGAAAAGTGGCCAGTCTTGTTTGCATGTTACACCGTTGCGAAGCTCTCGAAAAACCCAGAAAGATTATGCCAACATGCGCTGAGAAATCCAACATGCAAACCTTAAAATCTGCCTCTGAAGGTTGAGCATTGAAAGCTGTCGTCCCGTTTTGCATGTCACATCACCGCATAGCTCTTGAAAAACCTAGAAAGAATATGCAAACATGCAAAGAAAACCCTGAAATGCAAACCCTAAAAATAGCCTCTGACGGCTGAACTCTGAAAGTCGTTATCTCACTTTGCATGTTATATCATCGCGAAGGTTTCAGAAAACCTAGAAAGAATCACCCAACGTGCGCTGAAAATTTTTGCATATAGGCCTTGAATTTTGCTCCGGAAGCTGAATTGCTAAAAATAGTAAGTTGTCCGTTTCAGCTCAAATTTGCCAGTGAGTAGCTTGATGTGTTCTAGATGCAGTGTGATTGTCGAAACTTCAGAAAATGCTGAGAGAATACCCGGAATTGCACACTCACTAAAAATAGTAAGTTGCCAGAATTCACTGAAACTTGGCTGGGAGCTTGCTGGAAGCACATTGACAACAACATTAGTCTCAGATTTCAATTTGTTCGTCTCATTTAACTTCAAATTGATTGGAAAGTTCAAAACCCTAATTTTCAAACTTGGCCAAAATTTTACGTTTAATCCCACAGACGGGCACACCCCCAAAAGGGCAGACAGCAGAAAAGAGAGACTACGACAAAACGACCGAAAAGCAAAGCCAAAAGACTGAGATGAAGCAAAAATTAGGAGGTCCCTGTTTGCAATGGGGCGATGTATGAAAAAGGTCACAACACTACCATGGAGTTAGGTCACCCTATAGGAACACAGATAATTGAGGAGTGTGATAACTCCTACCAGGCACTCAAGGATAGATTGCTCAAGACTAAAGGCAAATACAATAAATTGAAGAAAGAGAACAGGACATTGATAGGCTACGTGCAACATTTGTCTCGTCCTTTTGGGCAGTGTTGATGTGTTTTTCGTGACCGCACCAACACAGAATAAAGTTTCTAACAGATACTCTATCCTCTCTTGATCAAAGTATTCTGCATGATAAGATTGCAAGAAAGTTCATGCGTTCAACTCCAAGGTTCCCTTATGCAGTGGATAGTCTTAGTTAGTTCGTTGTGATTTGCTAGTATTTCAAGGGGACTTACGAAATTGTTCAACAGCAGAGAAAGGAATTCAAATGCTCGAAAGATTTATCTATAAAGTTCTTGTTTCAGAAGGTATTGAATGTAAATGGTGGCAGAGATAAGAGGGCTCTAATCTACTCTAGGGCATGGGACATGGTGATCAATTCTCGCAGACTTCAACCAGGCTCCGCTTTGCCTCACTTCGGACAGCTTCCACAGAACTGGTGCAATCTTCAGAGGAGTAACCCAAGGTGTTCAGATCACAACTTAGCATGAAAATACCATCACAACGACGCATATAAACATACAAATCATGATTGAAGTTAAGTACACGATATTCCAGTTGACCACACAAGGCGCATTCACCATTGGCGAACACACTAGTGGTATGGATAGATGAAGTTTGCTCAAATTGAAGACCACATTCCACAATTACTAATTACTTGCATGAAATGAAATTTATTCTACTTTAAGGTCCTACTCAAATCAGAAGGACGAAGAAACCTTGCTAGCTACTCAACAAAAGACGAGATCATCATCAACGAAAACTCTTTTTATTGAGAGCGTGTTCACAACAATTTCTTACAAAGTTTTCAAATGAAAAACTTCCCTTCTTCAAACTACTCTATCAATCTATGCTATGCTACTTCTAAGTTGTCTCTCTATCTTCCTATCTCTACTCTAATCTCTACTGTCTAATTCGTACAAATGAGGGGGGATGCCCCTTTATATAGCTGGCCAAGTCCAACGGATGGCTCAGATTACAATTGGCTGGATGGCCCAGATCGTGCCACCTCAGCCCTAAACAAGAGTCACCCTAAAAACCGCCACAAAGAGGAGTGGGGCAATAAATGAGCAATTAATGACCACCATCTTCTAGAAGATTCTTAATTCATAGGCGATGTTTTCTTTGTTCCTTATCCGACTGCAGCTGGATGATCACGATCATCATGGTTCCAACTTCTTCTGTAGTCTTGAGGAATTTCGGTGCCCGGATGACGGAGGAAGTCTTCTTCTTAGCACTTCCATTCTTGATTCTTCAACTTTGAGGCCTTCATTATTCCCCCACCACAGTCCTGAAGGATTTTCTTATCTTGGACTCGCGCATTTCTTCCACGCCATTCGCCTGACTGCTTTGGGTGCATATTGAGTCTTTGAGGAGAAATTCCGACACTTAGCCATTTCTTGCAACTTTTCTTCTTTCGAGGTTGAAATGTAGTCTTGGAGTATTTGCTCCATCACTTCAAGTCATCATGTTTTGGTCCAACGTTCAGCCTGCAAAACAAGCAAAGAGAAGGACATCAAAACCCTTTCCTTCTCATCTAGTTCATTTCTCCCTTAGAAAACTTCTCACTTTGATATCCCTTCCTTGAATGCATGCACTTTCATTTTCAAACACCTAGAAGAGTTTCTTGACATCTCTAGTTGACAGGGGTCTGGGCTTTCAATTTTCCAGACTTAGAAAATTTCTTATAGCCACCTTCTTTAAAGGGTGCATTTAGCCTCCTGTACTTCCATTTTATTGCCTTAGAAAAGTTTTTAATCCAACCTCCTGGCACTTGGGTGCATTTCACCCCTTCTAGTTTCATTTTCCATGACTCGGTCAAATCTCCATCAACTCATCTTTTATCTCTTTCAAGGGCACATTTTGGGGGGGGGTATGAACTTTCATTTCAAATGCCTTAGTAAAATTTTTACTTCCTTTCCATGCTAGGTGCAATTAAGGGTCCTAGCATTCATTTTCAACACTTAGCTAACTTTACTCAACCCATCATTCTCAAAGCCATATTTAAGAGATGCATTTTAAAATCATCCTTTTGAAAGTGTAAACTTCAACTACATCCTCTTCAAGAAATTAATTCCACTAGCTAAGGCTCTGACGCTTGATTTCATCCATCTCTGATTCGAGAAAATTTACCTTCATGAAGAATTTTGATCAGAATCATCTAGTCATTCAACTTCAAATTCACCATCCAAGGCATTTCATCTTCAAAAACATCATTTATTCCTTGCCTTCGAAAATTTTTAAATTTTCCCCTTAGGAAATTCATCAGTCAAGCGTCCACGAAAAATCTTCATCTCAAACTTCTTGGTGAGCCGTGGAAGATTTTGAAATCCATTCCTTGTCGAAGATGTCCGATACCCAGAAGAAAATTCCCTTCAGAAAGCGTTGAATTCATGTGTCTACAAACAAAGGGGTACTTTTAATTTTTGAATTTTAACCTTAGAGAAATATTTTATCATCAAATTTATTCTTCATTCCTCATCTCTGGGCGTATTTTCTTGCTTGGCCTTGAAATTTTTTTTTATCATCTTGAAGCCGGCACATTCTAACATATCAACTGCGAATTTTGTTCATGCTTCAAGAAAATTTCATCACCTCCATCAAACTTAGGCGCATTTTCCTAGAGGTAGAATTTCATGCCTTAGAGAAATTTTTTTAATAATATCATTAGCATGGGCGCATATGAGGCATCAAGGAGGAATTTTGAACATTTTTCCTTAGATATTTTCTTCCATTCATTCCCAAGGGCGCATTCAAGGGTGGAAACTTTCAATTTCTCTTAGAAATTTTTTTAATTGACTCTTCATGTTAGGCACATATGAGAGGGGGGGGGGCTTAAAACTCAGACGCTTCATCCACTTTTAATATTACCTTGTTCAAGCCAGGCGCATTTGGAGTATTGAGCTTTCAATTTTCATGTCTTAGCTATGTCTCCAATCATTTATCTCCTCAAAGGCAGATTTAGCTCGTCTAGCTTCCATTTCCAAGCACTTAGTGAAATTTCCTGACTCCTCTCCAAGTTGGGCACACATCAAGGGTGTAGCTTTTAGTTTCCAACACTTAGTCAAATCACAAGCCACTCCAGCTATGGCGCATTTCACCACCTTTACTTCCAATTTGGGTGCCTTAGACAAATTTTTGATGCTACCAACTTTTCTTCAACCTAGGCGCACATGAAGGTAGTTGTCTCAAGTTTTCAACACTTAGTTAAATTTTCTCATGCCATCTCCAAGTGAAGGTGCATTTCACCCTTCATACTTTGAGTTTATTTGCCTTAGAAAATTCTCCACACTTCCTCTTGAGTTAAGGCGCATTTGCTGGGTGTTACTTCAAGTTTTTAATACTTAGTCACATTTCCAGCCTCCCTTTTCAAGTTAAGGCGCACATGACCCCTTGTAGTTTCATTTTCCAACACTTAACATTTTTTTTGCCTCCTCAACTGGCAAGGGCGCATTTAGGAGGTGTTACTTCCAACTTATAACACTTAGAATATTTTCAATTTTCCCCTCTTTACCTTGGGCGCATTTGGACCTTGGATCTTCCAATTTCAATGCCTTAGAAAATTTCAAGGCCTCCTCTTCTTCTTGGGCGCATTTAGGGGTGCTTCCTTCAAGTTTACAACACTTAGAATAATTTCAACTCACTTCAAGCTTGCAAGGGCACATTTTCACATGTCTACTTCCAATTTCAAGGACTTAGAAAAATTTCAATCACTTCTCCTTGGGTGCATTTTGATGCTAGAGCTTCAAATTTTGAGCACTTAGTAAAATTTTTACTAACTCTCCTTCAAGTCAAGGGGCATCTAGAGTGTCAAGCTTCAAATTTCTCAGACTTAACTAAATTTCTCATGCTATCTCCTTCCAAGGGCACATTTTCATGGGTGAGCATCAAGTTTTGAGGACTTAGACAAATTTTCATCCTTCTGCCAGTTGAGGGCGCATTTTGGGGTAGGAGCAGGAATTTTTTTTTGGTAACTTTTTCATCCTCTTGCCATTCTTATCTTGGGTGCATTTACAGGGTGAACGGGAATTTCTTCAGACTTAGAAAATTTCTCTAGCTTGCTCGTGCTTTACTATATTTAGTAAGTCTCTGATTTTCACACCTTTGAAGCTCAGATTGATTTGAAATTTGCGCCACAGGATCTTCATGATCAGGTTGATCTATTCATATTACCATCTCGCTCTGACTTGCTATTTATGGCATGTTTCTAAAGGTGGTTTACTATTTATAGTAACTGCTCAGTTTCACAACCTCCCCAACTTCGTTTGACTTGAAATTTGAATGGCATGCTCCTCATGGGGTGACGTGCCTGTTCACACTGGCGCCTACTGCTGACTTACTATTTATAGCCTGTTTCTAGAGTGACTTACTATAAATAGTAAGTGCTCCAATTGCCTTCAGATTTTACCAGTGGATAGCTTAAAAGATGCTGATTGCAGTGGGATACACCAGTTTTTGAAAATTTTGGCGTTTGACCCCTCATTTTGGGTCCCGAAGCTCAAAACCCTAATTTGCCTTGCATGTGCCTCAAATGAGCTTCGTTCAACTCCATTTCTGTCGCATGTCATCGGGTTCGTGATTCTTAAGTGTTGGGCAACTGCCAGAGTGAATTTGCCAAAAATAGTAAGTGGTTGAAAAAGTGACCAACTAGCTGTTGGATGAATCTGCATGTCAAACTACCCAAGAGATCTTGAAAAACCCAGAAAAACCCAGAAAAATCATCAACATGCGAGCACTGACTAAAAATAGCAAGTCCTAGAAAAGTGACCAGCTTCGCTTGCATGTTACCTCGTTGCGAAGCTCTCGGAAAACCCAGAAAGATTATGCAGGCATGCGTTGAGAAATCCTACATGCAAACCCTAATTATAGCCTCAGAAGCCCGAATCACCAAAAGTCATCGTCTCGTTTTACATGATATATCACCGCGAAGGTCTCGAAAAATCCACAAAGAATCTTCAAACATACATCTGAAAGTCTACCATGCAAACCCTAAAAATGGACCTCAAAGGCAGGACTACTAAAAATAACAAGTTGCCCATTTTAGCTCAAATTTTGCAAGCAAGTAGCTCACAATGTTCTAAGTGCAGTGTAGTCAGAATATGAAAATCCAAAGAAAAATAGGTCTCAAACTAGCATTTACTAAAAATAGCAAGTTGTCGGAATTCATTGAAATTCTGCTGGGGACCTGTTGGAAGCATGCTAATTGCAACGTGAAGCTCAGATTCCCATTTACTTACTCCATTTGACTTTAAACTGACCAGAAGACTCAAAACCCTAATTCTCAGACTTAGCCAAAATTTCACATTCAAGCTCAAAGGCGGGCACATCCCTAGAAAGGTAGACAACAGAAAACAGAGACAACAACAAAATGAACCAAAAGCAAAGCCAAAAGACTCGAACAAAGCAAAAATTAGGGGGGGCCCAATTTGCAATGGGGCGATGTGTGAAAAAGGTCACAATAGGCAGGAGAATCCAGTGATTGAGCTTCCAGCCGAGTTGTTTAGAGAATCAATTAGTGGCTTGGAAGATTTGAGGAAGATGGCACAGGAGGTAAATAAGTGGATGGCTAGCGTTTGTGTTGAGACGAAAAAGTTTATGGAAGATCTTGCTCATGCTTACCAGCAAGCTTCCAGCATTATGGCATAGATGGATGCAGTTGATCAAGCCTGGGGTGATGCTCATATCTATCAGAGCAAAGTTATTCAGCGTCTGGAGGCCTTGATGCATACTCCCTTGCAGTTGTTGATTGATGGAGTGATTCAAGAGGGTGATAGGTACGATTTTACCGGCTAGTACTCTTCAGTAGCCACAGGTCATGGATTCTTTGATGCAGCACAGGTAGATTTAGCCAGAGTTAGGAAGGCTATGATGAACATTATTGATGGAGTCCTGAACACTTTGGAGGCTATCTTTGCTAGAAGGCTGAATTCTGATGAGGTGACTGCTGATGGTTTGAGGAATAGGCTGCCACCTTTCTTTTATAGGTGAAGACTTTTCTTCAGAATGACTTTGAGAACACCTCCACTTTCTCCAGTATTATTCAGAATACTCAGGATGCTTTAGTTACTTGGAGAAAGTCTTGTACGCGGCATGGGCAAGCAGTCACAGTGTTGGAGTTCTAGCTCGATCACATTTCGCTGATCTCAATTCAAGAGGTTGAGGTTGTGCTCACCAAATTCATTGATTTTGCAGCCAAGGAGAAGAACGGAAATGACCTTCTCGATGATGACCTTCTGGAAGACTAATTATGGGCATTAATTGCCTTTGCTATTTTGGGAGTCAGTGGGAATCTTGTGATTCATTTATTGTACCATTCCCCATTCTGGCAGTTTTTAGGGTTAGGGCTGATGTGGCTTAATCTGAGCCCTCCGTTTGATTGTAATCTGAGTTGTCCAATGGACTAGGCTATCTATAAAAGGGGCATCCCCCCTTATTTGTATCTCATTAGAGTATATTAGACATTAGATCGGAGAGTAGACATTTTGTTAGAGCAGAGAGATAGCATAGCGTAGTTTGGAGGAGAAGGAAAGTTTTCCTTTGAAAACTTTGTAAGAGATTGTTGTGAAAACTGTCATAATAAAAAGAAGCTTTCATTGATGGTGAATTCATCTTTGTTATGAGCAGTTAGAAAGGTTTCTTCACCCCTTCTACTTCAAGTAGCTTAGATTAGAGTAATTTTCATTTTCATGCAAGTAGATGTTAATCGTGGATTGTGGTATTTAATCAAGGCAGCTTCGTTTTAATCCATACCACTAGCAGCTTGTTGAGGGCAAGTTTGCCTTGTGTGGTCAACTAGAAAACCTTACAAGCTTAACTTCGGTTATGATTCATGTCTTGGCATGCATTGTCTTGATGGTGTCTTTATGTTGAATTGTGACTTAAACATTCATTGCTGCTCCCTTGAAGATTGCACCGACTTTGTGTAAGTTGTCCAACGTGAGGTGAAACAAAGTCTGGTTGAGGTCTACTGAGATTGACTCCATATTCTGCCTTAAGATAGAACTTAGATCTTCTAAACCCTACACTCTTTTAATTTCAATACATTTCTGGTTAGTTTTAGGAAAAACGTACCTTATTGTTGAATCATTTGCAACGCAAACGACTGGTTGGCTGGCGTCTCTTTAACATTTATCGATTAGCACGAATAGATTAAAGATAAATTTTGTGATGCTCCTTGCATCATCTACAATCGGTGCCACCCAAACAAGTTTGCCTATGTCCTCCAAAAGAAGGTTAAGGCAATGTGCCGCACAAGGTGACCAAAAGAGTGTAGGATGTCTACTCTCATGCATTCTCCCAGCTGTCACATATGCTACTACATTATCCATGATGATTTGCACCACATTATCAATCCCCACCTCCATGACAACTTCCTCCAACAATGTACACAATGTTTCTACAATTTTTATCTTGTTGGAGGCATCCACCGATTTCAGAAACACAACTTCACCTTTCGAAGCAACCAAAAAATTAAGGATGGTGCAATTTTTCCCATCCGTCCACCCATCAGAAAGAATGGTGCAGCCATATTTCTTCCATTCTTTCTTTTGTTCTTCCACTACATGCATTGTCCTTTTGGTTGCATTTGTGAGCAACTTGCAAGTACAAAGTAAAATAATTAAATAAGTACAAAATTGTAATTTTTAAACAAAAAATAGCTTGAATTCAACATGAATTAATTTAATTTAAAGAACATAAACTTAGCATAAAATTTAAGTTGACTAACCTCCCACTCAAGTCTTTGCAAGAAGGTGGCTTGTAGCCTTTTTTTGCAACTGTCAGTGCGGTAACCAAATTGTGCCAATAGGGACTGCTCGCCACATTGAATAGAATGTTATTGAAATACCAAAAGTTTGCACATGCCATGTTGGCATGTTGATGCACCTCCTTATTCCACCCTATAGCCTCTAATGACATCTACGCTCTTGGTCTGTTTCGTGGCACAAAAAAACTACATGGTGTGCGTGAAGATGTAGGCGGTGGTGGTGACACTCTACGCAAAGTAAAGGGGGGGCCTAGAGGATCGTTTTCCATGAGTGTGAATCCATGGACCACGAAGAGAGCCCACAATGCCAATACCTGCCCCCTCATCTGACTCTATCTCCACTTGCTCAGGCTCTTGACCAAGTCCACCAGCTATGGTTGCTTTTGTCCTCTCCCTTTGCAATTATTTTTCCTCGGTAGCTACAAATAGAGCAAGCATCTCTCTTCTAATCTTTTCTTTTCCCTTTTCACAAGGCTTGGCATCACGTTGAGTAATGTCTGCAAGATGGTATTTGAGGCGATTTATGCCTCCATGATATACATTCTTACATTCATTGCAAACAACCGATCCAGGTACTAGCCCTCTCATAGCATATTTCCATGCAAGGTCTCTAGCTCCTGGAGAATGAATGCCTGGAACCTATGATGGTGTGAGCACCGATGGGGCGGAGCTTGAGGTTGAACTTGAAGCAGAGCCAAAAGCCATTATAGTCCGTATTCAACCTACACATAAAAAAAAATGTACAACATATTAGATTTTTAATACAATTTTTTAAGAACAAACAACCTAAATCATTTAAAAATATCTCTAAATTTGATTTAAATTGGTACAAATGTGTTTAAATGAATTATAAATTAATTATTAACTAATCTAGACATTCTACACAAAAAATGAACCTAGGTCTAAAAATTTCAAAACACAGTGAAAATAATGAAAAAAATCAGAAAAAATCAACAAAAAATAGTGATGAATCTTGTTTTTTGGATTCTAAATGCAAATACTTGCTTCTTTGTGCTTTATGAAGTTTTTTTTTCAATTTGGATTGAATATTTTGCAACAAAAATGAAAAAAAATGATTACTCAAAAAGAAAAAAGAACAACCAAAACCCTCCCTATGATTCAAATTTTCCTTGAAAATCTGCACAAAAATGCCTTTGAATGTGCTCTTCTCGATGGCAGATCATTGCAAATGGTGTCTATAATGAACCGAACTAATTTTTTTTTTTTTTCAATTGTAACTACAAAGCAACACACACCCGTTAAGGATAGATTCAAAACCAGAACGATGCGGAAGTAACTCTAACCAAGAATGTGCCCAAGACAGGCGAGCATGTGGTCAAAGGATCTGATGCAATGCTGAACTGAAAAGAACTTTAACCAAGAATGCGTCTAGGAGAGACCAGCATATGGTCAGAGGATCTTATGCATGCTGAGCTAAAAGTAACTCTAACCAAGAATGCCCCGAGGAGTGGCGAGCATATGGTTAGAGGATCCATGAAATGCAGTGACGGCTTAGCCGATTAACAACATGATATTGCAATGCAAATTCAAAATGTACAATAGGCGGCAATCCAGCCTCTTCCACTTATTCAACAGATAGTACAATAAGTGAAAGAGATAAATTAGAATGTTGTCAATACTACTAATCAACTTACAATATGATAGAATGTCTGCCAAGAGCCCAATATTAGAAGTTCTCCAATGCTGCAATAATGTATATGATCTCCTCAAATCTTAATAAGACTCTCTAGTCACAAACCCCTCACAAAATTGCATTTATCTAACTCTGATATGACAGCCCAACAACTAAAATGCAGTAACCAGCAACCTAGCAATTCACTAAAATGCATATATCTCACTCAAAAATCACTCTATTGACACAAAATCAAATGCATAATGTTCTATTGATGATGGCGCCAAAGATGGAACACTGAAACCACTCCAAAAGACCATTATTTATTTTGCATGAATTTCAACTTCAAGATATGCTTAGAAGGGTATGACCCTCAAGGAGGGGTGATTTCTCTTTAGAAAATCCATTTCATGTTAATAAAATCTGCAATTTGACAAGAAGGGTCACCCCTAACAAGGAAACACAATGAATAATTACCCAGAATGAGAATAATTTTATTTTGAAACTTATAAGCAAAACACACATTCAGCAACTCAAACCAACAACTCCAGAATTTGACTAAAATGCAAGAACTTAGCTACAGTATGCAAGAAACCCAACTACAAGTGCAAGAAATCCACTACAAACTAATCTCTGAACTAGTTGCTATCTTTCAAGCAAGAAGTCAAGCCTATGCTAGGAGGTATGCTTTCCTCGAAGCAACTCTGTTACCATTTTGACAGCATATCATTACTGAAGGAAAGAGATGAAGAAATGAAGAGAAGAGATCTCCTTAAATAGACTTTCCAAGCATCTTCCAGAAGCATCTAGAAGGGCGCCCAAAACAGTCAAGCGGTATTCAAATTTGAGTTGACCCCTTATCCCTCCAATAGTGGCGTCCAAACTCATAAAGGCAATATTTCTTTAATTTAAAATTATCTTCTCTTCAAAAGTTGGCGTCCCACCTTAAAGAGCAATATTTGACCTTAGAAACATTAAATTTACTCCTGATGATGTGTCCACCCATGAGGTCCCCATTTTCAGAACAACATAAAGTCATGAAGCTAGGCTAAGGGGTCATAACATTAAAATATAACATCACTTTAATTAAAATACTTATCTCTCCAGAAAATGCATCAAAAGGCCAAAAACAACCATAATAACTGAACTAACTGTAGAGAGGAGCCAACTATACTGAAGCTAATAGGACCACTGCCAGAAATAGAATTTAGTAAAAATAGTAAATTCAAAAAGTTGCTCAGAACATCATGCATGCTATACCATTGCAAAGCTCTCTGAAAATCTAGAAAGAATCCACAATCCAATCTCCAAACATCAAGCAACAACCTCCTCAAAACAGGAAACCCTAATTTTCACCCTTCGAGTAGCCTACGGGTCTTCGGAATAGGCCAACGTTCAACTGAATTGCTCAAAATTGAGAAGGGGACATTACAGTGTCTTCTTGCTTGGGGTGGGGGGGTTTACTCTCCACACAAAGTTACAAAGCTTTTTGTAATGTCCCCTTCTCAATTGTGATCGATTCAATTGACCGTTGGCCTATTCTGCAAACCCGTAGACTACTCGAAGGGTGTAAATTAGGGTTTCCTATTTTGAGGAGGTTGTTGCTTGAAGTTTGGAGATTGGATTGCGGATTCTTTCTGGGTTTTCAGAGAGCTTCACAGTGGTATAGTTTGCTTTGTGATCTGAGCACCTTCATGAATTTACTATTTTTAGTAAATTCTATTTCTGGCAATGGTCTTGTGGATTCCAGTGCAGTTGGCTCTCTTCTTCAACCAGTTTAGTTGGTAATTTGATTTTTGGCCTTTGGATGCTTTTTCTGGAGAGATAAGTTAAGTTGAATTAAATAATGTTATATTTTAATGTTGACCCCTTAGCCTAGCTTCATCACTTTAAGTTGTTTTAAAAGAGGGACTTCAAGGGTGAATACCTCATCAGAAGTTTATTAAATATTTCCAAGGCCAAAATTATGTGATGCTTAAGGGGAATGCCAACTTCAAGGAGCTTAATATTTTATTAAAAAATCAAATATTGCCTTGGAAAGAGGGACGCCATTCTTGGAGGGAAAATGAAGTCAATTCAAAGTTAAAAAAGGGCACACTTTCTAGAAGCTTCTAGAGATGCTTGCTAAGTCTATAAAAGGATGCCTTCTCTCTTCAGTTCATCATCTCATATTTTTAGTAAAGTTATGCTACCGAAATGGTGACAGATTTGCTTCAAGGAAAGCACACCTCCTAGCTTGGCTCAGCTTCTTGCTTGAAAGATAGCAACTAGTTGAGAGGTAGATTGTAGTTGAGTTATCTAGCATTGTATTTGAGTTTCTTAGCATCTTAGTTCAGTTTCCTTGCATTCTAGTCATATTTTGGAGTTGCTGATTAGCATAGCTAATTTTAGTTTTTGCTCATATTTCATGAAATAAAAATAATATTGTTTTGGGCATTGCATCTATCCTTTTCTCTATGTGGGGTGACCATTTGACAAATTTGTAGATTTTTTTATGGAGTCTTTGATTTTTCCAAGGCAAATTGCCCTTACTTGAGGGTCGTACCATCTAAAGGGGTCTTGGAATTTGTGCAAGAAAAATAGGTGGCTATAAGCTGAGGTTTCTTCATTCGGATTTGGGTGCCATTGTCATTAGAGACTATTGCATTTCATTTCATGAGTTTTGAATGTGTGGAGAGTGATTTATGTGTATTTTAGAGAGTTGTTGTATTGTTGGTTACTTCATTTTAGTCGCTGGTCTATCATATTAGTCTTAGATAAATGCAATTTTGTGAGGTGTTTGAGTCTAGAGAGTCTTGTTAAGCATTGAGGAAATCATATATAGTATTGCAACATTGGAGAGCTTGTAATATTGGGCTTTGGCAAGCATTCTATCATATTGTAAGTTAATCAGTAGTATTATCAGCAATTTTCCTTTCTCTTTCACTTACTTTATTGTACTTCCCGCTGAATAAGTGGAAGAGGCTAGATTTCTGCCTATTTACTTTCAATTAGTAGTTCTTAGGGACCCTCTAACCATATGCTCGCCATCTCTCGGCGCCATCCTGGTTAGAGTTACTTTCAGCTCATCATGCATAAGATCCTTTGACCATATGCTCGTTTATCCTGGATGCATTCTTAGTTAGAGTTCCTTTCCAGTTCTGCATTGCATCAGATCCTCTGACCATATGCTCACACCTTGCCCAACATCAGGATCCTGGTGTACATCCTTGGTTAGAGTTGCTTTCCGCATCGTTTTGGTTTAGAGCTAACCTTAATGGGTGCGTGTTGATTGTAATTGTAATTGGAAAAACAAAAAAAAAATTAGTTCGGCTCTTTACAGTGGTATCAGAGCCATGATCCTGCCAACGTGTGCCCTACAGTGATTCAGTTGTCAAATGAGCAATAGTGATTGCAGATATTACACTAGAAGTCAGGCCAGAAAACAACAGTCATAGTTTCTGCCAGTGCCAGAAGCAGATACTTTTTCAGAGGCTTTGAGAGAAATAGGGAAAGCAGTAGATATTGGTAAAGCAGTTGAGAACATGTCAAATAGTCATAAGCAGGCCATGGATGAGAGAGAGGAGAGGATGGAGAAGAAGTTTGATGTGATGATTGATATGATGTCCCATTTGCTTGCAAGAATGGATCGGCATGCTACTCAAAATCATACCCCTAGTCAAAACAATGCCACAAGTGAAAATAGTGGTTTCAATGGAAACAATGGCAATGGGAGAGACAGGACTATTGGCCAACATGAGGCCACCTCTAGAGGATCAGCCTCTAGGCCACTCTTTCCTACATTCACTCAGAGGGAGGAACCACAAGTTGAAGCTACCATTCCTTTTGCAGATGATGCCAGACAAGCCTACTTGGAGTATGCCACCTTACCCCCAAATCTTGGAGACCAATGGTCCTTTGATCAATGCTTGAACCAAAGAAACAAAAGAAACGGAGGAAGAATTGATAACCGAGCTCCTATGGCTCATAGGACTTGTTGGATTTGGTTTCTTTTGGTATCTGCGACCAACATTGAATAAAAGTCGCCTTCAACCTGGTTTCTATTCCCTTCTCTTGATCAAAGTTATTCCGCGACGCTTAAGATTGCCGTAGTTCATGTATGCTCAACTCCAAGGTTCCTTTTTAGTGCTTAATAGGTTCGGGCTTTGGTTTTGATGTGATATTGCGGGTATGTCAAGGGGACTTACGTAGTTGTTCAGACTTCTCACAGTTAGCAGTTGATATGTAATTTGAAGGGGATTCTTACGTGTATGATTTGGCAATGTGTATTCTTTTCTAAAACTAACAAGAAGTGTGCGGAAAGTAAAAGGGAAAGGGCCTAAGAAATTTGTATTCTATTTTAAATGCAGGGTATATGGGGCTTCGTTTCAATAGACTTCAACCAGATTTCACCTAGCCTCCGTCGGACAGCTTCAGCAAAATTGGTGCAATCTTCAAAGGGGATAGCGAAAGGTATTCAAGTTACAGTTTAACATACGTACACCATCAGAACAACGCATATAAGTATGTAAGCCATAACCGAAGTCAAGCACAAGATAATGTCCAGTTGACCACGCAAGGCAGACTTATCATCAACAAGCCGCTAGTGGTATGGAATAAAATGAAGCTATCTCAATGAAACACCACACACCAAAGTAAGCTACTTGCATGAATTTAATCTACTTAGATACGAAAGGAAGAAGAAACCTTGCTAGCATTTCATGACAAGACAAATTCCATCATCAATGAAAAGATCTATTATCACAAAATGTGTTACACAACAGTCTCTTCAAAAGTTTTCAAAGGGAAAACTTTCTTTCTTCTCCAAATTATGCAAAATGCTCTACACTATCTAGCTCTACTCAACAATCTCTAGCTCTGATCTAATCTCTGATCTCTAATTCTAATCTGATCTTATGCAAATGAGGGGGACTCCCCCTTTTATAGCTAGCCAAGTCCCAAAGGACGGCTAGGGTTACAATCAATAGAGGGGCCAGAATCGCGCCACCTCAGCCCTAACCCTAAAAACTGCCAGAATAGGGAGTGGTACATTAAATGAATCAAAGATTCCCACTCACTCCCAAAATAGCAAATGTAATAAATGCTCAGCCTTCTAGAAGATCCTCGTCCAGTAGTGTGTTCCCATTAGCCTTCTCTCTGACTGCCAACTCAACAAATCTGCTAAGTACGGCCTCAACCTCCTCAACTGAAATAGATGGAACACAATCTAACTGAAACTCTAACACTGTAACTGAGTGCTCGTGCCCCGTACAAGATTTTCTCCAAGCAGCCAATGAGTCCTCAAGGTTCGGATCAAAGTGGAGAATGTAGCATTTTCTCAAGTCATCTTGTAATGGTCTTAACATTCATGTAAGAAGGGAACCAAGAAACCCCCAAATTATCAAAACTTCTTATCTCTTCGATCAGTCAGCCAGCTTAAGATGGCCTCAAGGTGTT